>JBBBDQ010001198.1:822500-1097500 GCA_037127315.1 Ascarosepion bandense
TAAAAGATTTCATTTTCCAGTAAGCAAAGTATTCTGTAGTTTATATTTTAAATATAAATTTCATTAGTGAAATCGATTTTTAAAAAAATTATGTTTATACTATAGCTAATTAGCAGTATTTTTAGTCGTCTTTCATTGCAGTGTAATTTTCTTTATTAAAAATCTTCCAAAAATGAATATAATTTTTTGATTTTTTTTCTCTGAAGAATAGTAGCTGATTTAAAGTAAAATTAATCTGATGTGAAACAAATATTATTTTATTTTATTTTAAAAAAGGAGAAAAATGAATGTTAAAATCAAACAGTATCAGTGATTTTATAGAGCTTTCAATACACGTTAAGCACTTAACAAGCACTGATCCACGGAGACTTTATTTGATAAAATATAATTTAAGAAAATAACAAGTAAGCTCTTATTCGTATAATTTCTAAGTAACCAGTATCTTAAAAATGATGGATATATTCTCCACAATCTTTTAGGAATACTGACCTTAAACTTATAATAGTCATCAATCCCATTCTCTGATAATGTTGTGTATAGCTATCTATTCTTTCAAAACGGGAACGTTTCATTCACATAAAAAATTGAAAACAATTTTTAAAATCTTTGTGCATGATAATTTGTGTTAAACTTGTCAAGTTTTAACTTAATAACCTAACGCAAAGTTCTGAATTATTTTAAAGAGATTATTGAAATTTTATCAATGATTATAAAAATAGAAACAACTCTTCTAAAAATTCATTATCCATCAATTTTTTCTTCAGAAAATAAGGTCCTTAATATGTATAATTGATAAAAGCAATTAAAAGGTTATCTAATTAAAGAATGCCATAGCTTTCTGTCTTCTTTATTTCATTATTGGGAGCAGATTTCGGGAATGTGGCAGGTGTTGAAAAAGAATTGAATAATTTACATTTTCTAAGGTGTCCTGCGTTTAACTAACTAAATAAGATTTGTGAAAAGAAGTCAATTACCATAAATTTAATGAAATTATGTTAAGGTAAGAGTAACAGATGCGAAACCAAAATATTAATTTTATCCAGAATTTTTAAAACAGAATAACTTCGAAAATAAATTAATTCATTTTTTAATAAGGTATGATAGTTTCAACAAAATCCGATAATCATTTGGCTTTTGCAAGAATTTCCAAATTATTGCATCTTGCACGAAAAAAAGGTTCTAAAATTACTATAATCAACTCTTATCACACGATGATACGCAAACACACAGAGAAAAAATAATAAGATTATTACCTAAAATTTTGAACAAGGGTTTAAAATATATGACTAAAAAGAAAGATGAAGAAAGACTTCGGAAGTTGAATTAGCCCCCACAAATTCTCTGATCTCAATCCTATTGAACATCTATAGGATATTTTGGATAAAAAAAAATGATAATCTAATGTTACTTTGCAAGACACACTATGGGAACAAATACAAGCTGCTTGGCAGGAGATACTATTAGATACATTGAAGAAGCTTGTGATGTCAATGCCTGACAGAATGAAGGCTGTGATCAAAGCAAAAAGCTATTATACTAAATAGTAAATTTATATTGTAACATGTATTTTTCTTGTTAAAGCATTTCTTGAGTAAATCAAATAAAATTACTTCAATTAAATTGTTTATTTTCTGTCAAAATGCCTCATAAAAGATAAAATAGTTCTTGTTCTAATACTTTTGAACAGTACTATATATATATATATATATATATATATATATATATATATCGTGACTCTTCAGAAATTAATTGAGTTCTTTCGATGACTGGCGTGTGCATACTGATTATATACAACACGTTAAAATTTCCATCCTCTGGGTCCATGCGCCTATGGCTTAGGGGGTAGCGACTCCGACTGACGCTAAATCTAATCGAGTTTCGATCCCGGCCAGAAGCAAGTGGATGTCTCTATCACGCTGATGAGCTGTGAAACAGGCTTGTATGTGGATGATTAATATATATTAAACAGTTATTCAAATTGGACCAGTAAATACTTGGGTTGAAAAGTGTTCAATACCCATTTAAAAAAATATAAAATATGAATATTTAACTTGCAAATCTTAAATATTAAAGTTAGATAGATAGACTAATTGGAGTAGATAGACTAAATTATCGCCCGGTTCACACTCCACCCGCGTCTATTGAACAGGTAAAGAGGCTCATCCCTTGTTTCCTGTTTAGGATGTGGTTTCCGGTTTTCTCTTTTCCAATCTTTTCACTCTTTTCTTTTTTTTTTTTCAATTGAAGTAGATAGACTAAACTATCGCCCGGTTCACACTACACCCACGTCTATTGAACAGGTGAAGAGGCTCATTCCTTGTTTCCTGTTTAGGATGTGGTTTCCAGGTTTCTCTTTTCCAATCTTTTCACTCTTTTTTTTTCAGTTGGAGTAGATAGACTAAACTATCCCCCGGTTCACACTCCACCCACGTCTATTGAACAGGTGAAGAAGATCATCCCTTGTTCCTTGTTTAGGATGTGGTTTCCGGCTTTCTCTTTTCCATTCTTTTTACCCTTACGTAGCCCCCTGAGCATTAGTGGTGTTATCGCCTTGCTTGGGGTGATATGATTAAAAAAAGAAAAATGATTTTAACTACTATGGTTTCAAACTTTCGCTATCGACAGACGTAAAAAAGTGACTGATTTCCAAACAGTTTATGTCATTGGATTTCTTTTTACATGTCTCCTAATGCGAAATGGTGGTATATGGTGGATTGAGTGGTGATGAATGAGTTCTTGTGTTGAATGAGTTAATTAATTTTTGAAAGGTATCAATCAGTAGGCGGAGGAGAGTATATTTAAAAAATAAGATTAAACCTCATTCAAAAGCACGAAGAAACTAAAGTGTAACCATTCCATTTTCCCTCCACTATCACCCAAACAGTTTACGGCAACCAATAATAAAAACATGATGAGAGTCGTTGTGATTTATATCCTTAAGGAATATGTCACTTGGAATGAATGTGTGTATACGATTTTCAAAGTTGTATATTCTAACTTTAACAAAAATATTAAATACTATATGATTATTCCCACGCTTATATTAAATTTTCCAGACTTGTAATATTCACATTCGTCTTTAATCTTTTCTTTTGCTCTTTTGAACTGAAAACCATGAAGCTAACATCATAGATCTGTAGAGGCAGCTTACCAGGTGACACGTGTGAAAATACAATTTACCACCAGGTTAAAAAAATGTCGACGCCAAACTCCGGTAACAAATGAAATCGATATCGCATTTTTAGCAGTAAAAAGTAATATTTTCCATCTGAGGCAGAATCGATCTTGAACGCTACGAATATAAACGTATCCCCAGCTAAATCTTATTCCTCTTCTTCTTCTATGTGTCGTGTACCTTTAGGACGTAGGTGATCATCACTGCACCACAACGCACATACTTATTTTTCCTTATTCAGTCAGTTAAGTGCCATCCGTGAAACATGGTTGGGCGATCATGTCTCGAAAGAGACATGACTGACTGAGCAGGAGATTATCCCGCGGTAGTTTGCCATTGCTTTCTGCGGTAGACTGGCTGCCAGCCAAGGCTATAGAACCCAATCTGTCCTGTTACTTAACCCATAACTGGAGGGAAGAGACGGATGAATACCTTTCCCAAGGGTACTTGTTCGTAACTGAATGCTATGAATTCAACTGGAATTCGAACTCGGTTCCCCGATTTCTTGTTCCGAGTCGATATCCACTGCACAACAAGGCACATCCTTATTTTTCGTCATTACCTCTCCCAAAAGCCACAGTTGATGCCAAGTATAAGATTCCTTTTCGTTTGCATCATCTCCAGTGGATTACATATTCAGTTGTCTTGTACTTTTTTTAATCCTTTTTTTTTCTTTTTTTAATCGTATCACCCCTAGCAAGGCGGTAATGCCACTGATATGCATGAGGCTACATAAGTCTAAAAAGATTAATTAGAAGAGAGTGAAGAGGAAGATGAACCAGTTAGAAAGGAGCAATAGAAGGATGGGAATACAGGTGTGATGACAGTTTCAAAGGTGGAGAGAAAGGAAAGGATATACGGAGTGGGGAAAGAACTAGAGTCAAGTGAATTTAAATGCAATGTCAATACTCATATAGATGAGTATTGACATTGCATTTAAATTCCTGGAGGTTGTAGCCGTCAGGAAAGCAAGAATATGGGAGCGAGTTCCACAGGCGGGAAGTGCGAGAGAAGAAGCTGCAAGAGTAGAATTGTCGTCTGCATTTAGTTAATCTAACTGAATGGATGGGACCCAGTTGCCAATCTGGTTGCACGAGTAAACACCTGTTGAGGAGGCACCAGTGACTTAAGTTTGTTCGAGCAGAAGCCATGAAAGTATTTGTAGAACAAAGGGAGACCACATTTCGTCGGTGGGGAAGTGGCTGTAGTCGAGCCGCCAAGTCGGTACATATCACATTACTGATTCTCCTTTGGAGCCTATCGAGAACACTGAGATGAACGGCAGGGGCGCCTGACCATATATGGCAGCAGTATTCCATGCACGGACGAATGCTGTAAGTACTTTCTGTAGGAGTTTTTGTAGTTTATTTCTGTGTTTGTTATCAGCACTGTATCATCTGCGCATCTTATATTGTTTAGATTGACGGCTACCAATTACGAATTTTGGCAGGGCTTCTAATTGGCTCGCTGTACATGCTGAAAAGATCTGGGGAGAAGACACTTCTTTGTCTTAAACCTCTTTCTATCATTTGCTGAATTAGTTTTCTGTCCGTATGAAGGCAGGTTGTTGCCAATTTTTGATTACTCTAATGTCTTTCCCGAATATATCGAGTTTTCCGAGCGCCTCCCTAAGGTCTTTCTAATACATGCCGAATAAAATTGACACACTCAGACGCACTTTAATTCACTGACAATATTATGAGAAACTATCGAATATTCGCCACAGTACGATTTTCCCTCTGGAGAGTCAAGCATGTTACTGATTTTCTTATATTTTCATTACTCACAAGTCTGAAACGCTCGAGCATTTTAGGGTCAAATATGTTTTTGCTTTATGTGTCGTGTGATTATTGGACTTAGGCGATAATTGATTTCCCTTTACCCCATTTCATTGTCGCTCTTAATATCTTTCCTGTTGGTTTTCTGCCAGCCATCCACGAGCTCAAAATAGATTTTGTGTTACTTTTCCCTGTCTCTCTTTTTCTCTAGCCGTCCTGTGAGTATTAGGTTCTCCAAGCCTTTCTTACTTATTCAGTCAGTTAAGTGCCATACGTGATACACGCTTGGGCGATCATGCCTCGAAAGAGACATAACTGACTAGGCAGAAGATTATCCTGCAGTAGGTTGCCATTGCTAGCTGCGGTAGACTGGTTGCCAGCCAAGGCTATAGAATCCAACCTGTCCTGCCATTTAACTCATAGATGGAGGAAGAAGAGGTAATTTATATTACAATTTTACATTAAGTATAATTAGTGGGGGATCAGTTTATTACTTCATAACAATAGAAAACAGACCCCCCAGTAGGAGCTTTAATTGTTTTCAACTATTATGTTCAGTCAGTCAGCTAAGTGCCACACGTGATACACGCTTTGGGCGATCATGTCTCGAAAGAGACATAACTGACTAGGTAGAAGATTATCCCGCAGTAGGTTGCCATTGCTTGCTGCGGTAGACAGGTTGCCAGCCAAGGCTATAGAAGGAAGAGACAGATTAATACCTTTCTCAAGGGTACTTGTGCGTAAGTAAATGCAAGGAATTCAAATGGAATTCAACCTCGGCTCCTCGATTTGTCGTTCCGAGTCGATATCCACTGCACCACAATGCACATCCTGATTCTTCTTTATCACCTGTCCCCAAAAAAGTTTTTTTCTTGATGCCAAGTATAAGTTTTCTTTTCATTTGCATCGTCTCCAAATCCTCGTCGTTGCTTATATATTCATCCCATGTTATCCTCAGCATCTTTCTATAGATGCCCATTTTGTTTGCATCGAGTCTCTCCTTCATCGTTAAAGTGATTGTCCAGTCAATCCTCTCTAGACGAGTAATTCTTAAAAGATGACGCCCTCTGTACTGTACCTATAACCAATTTTTTTTACTTGAAACTCGTATCGTTTATAATTTATCAATATTTTTCAGGATTTGGTATTATATTACACGCAGTTCGCAAACGCAGTTCGCAAATTTGCAATGCGGTTCTAGGAAGTCACACCCCGTGATTGTTCGAAATGAAAACAGAACCATGTATTCAAATGCAATATAATGTGTTATGACTAGATTTAAACGTGATTTTTTTAAAGTGTGGGTTGTTTGGATTTAATGTAGATGGCCTCCAATATCTGAAGGTTCTGTTTGCAGTGTGTATGAGTGAGGATTATTGTATCGTTGACTAAAATCTGTCTGATATTACCTACATGGTTATGTTTTTCTGAGAAATGTTGTTGAATATATGTTTTTTTGTCTTTATTTTCAACTGAAATTAAAGCCAAAATACGATGTTTAGAACGGATTATGATTAAACATAATAGACATTCATTGTCTGTTATGTTTAGAATATATATGTTTAGAATATATATATATATATATATATATATATATATATATATATATATATATGTGCAACTTATTCGAAAACTAAAAGTGAACACAAATTTTTTTTATACGTATACTCCACCTTGAATTTAATAAACAAAAATTTTAACTCCTCAAAACCATCTTTTTTAAAAACTTATAAACGGGTCTAAACAAAATTAATTATGAGTATAGAAACAATATTGTAAAATGCCTGTAACTATAATGTTTTTTAAAATATCCAAGTTTTAAATTTTTAGAACAACAACAATAACTTAAAACTTACATCCTTTGTACCATATAATTTTGAAATGGGCGTCGCGTTCTTCTGCATCTGCTCAAAGCTCTTAACGGTTAAACCACTAGAAATCCATAACGGCAAACTACATTAATTATATCTTAACAATTAACCCCCTGAAGATGATCTTCGATAAAACAGAAAATACTCGAGAAAACAAAAATACGTACAGACAATTTTATTACTGATCTTAATCTCTATACTAGAAAACTTATTCGCCACTACGAGAGATTAAAATAAAAAGACACTGTAAGTCGGCTTCAGTAATCTTCCTGCCGTCTTAACGAAAGTACCAAGTGCCTTTTCTATAAATACTTTCATGGTAATTGTTTCGGATGAACACTCAGCTAGGATATCTAGACTTTATGGGTTTAAACACAGTACTAGATTGGTAAAAAAGCCTTATCAATTTACATTTAAAATGGCTACATGTAACCGTAATTTCTACGCAAACAGTTTCAGGTTTGTAGAACTCCCCTCTACTGCATGCTTTCTAGCCAACTTTGATCTTCTGAAATATAAATACAATGTGATTATCTCTTCTCTTCTTTATTATTCATCTTCTATTGTGTTTACACTTTAATGATTCTCTTATTCTTTTTCTTTCTCCTGTGGATCTTCGTCGTCAATTTGTTGTGGAGTTGTAACGAAACTTCACCGCAAATTTGTAGTGACCAGTTTGTGCTGAAAGCAAGACACGGAACAGTGTATTAGTATAAGAAGGAACAAGATATTCAAAGGAAGTGTTGATAATAAGTAGTATAGAAATAAGTAAATTCGAATGTATTATTACGCTGCTTATTGCCTGATTAGTAGCTGTTGTCAACTGCCGTTATTAACTGCTCTCGTTAACTGCGGTATTTAATTGCCTTCCCAGAGAGCTAGACAGTGCGTAAGGCAGTTACTGCGAGTAACTGCAGTATTTAGTTACCCACCCACTAGGCCAAAATGTGGTACAAGGCCCTTTTAATGTGGGTTCTCCGAGCCATATATCCCGACCAGAAATTTCTGTCTAATGTTCTCCAGACGAGACTCTACCCTTTGCCGGAGCCTCGACTGGATTAATACTCTCCGCCCGATGACAGAGAGCTCGACAGTGCGTATTTTGAAAGTCGCGCAGGTAACTATATATAATAAGAGGAAGAGTCCATTCCTCGTAAGAGGACACCATAATACTTTCACAGTCAATATCCCGTTGTGATAAAATTATTAGATAATAATAATACAGGAACAAGTTTGTAAAAAAAAGTAATCAACCCTTGGTAGAATATGGTGAAAATTTGTGGAACTACGAAACAAGTTGTAATTGATTGTCCACCTTTATCACGGAAGAGGCAGAAAATTTAGAGACATAATCAAGTCACAAAAATCATTTATAGAAAAATAATATAAGATTATACGTTGCACCAAGAGAAGAAATCGTACAGCTATACAACTCTGGAAATCATTGAGTCAGAAGCATGCAAGAATTTGTGGGATTATTCCATACATATAGATGACAAGCAGTATAGCGCGGCGTTGCTCGGGTGTAATGAAAGCTTTAGAACTAAACCATGGTCCTGGAGCTCAGAGTCTGCTTAAAGAATATGTGTGTGAAGTTTGGTGAGAATCGGATAAAATTTGTGGATTTGTATAAAGCACATGCAGACAGATAAACAGACACACACACAAACATCTTGCCTTTTATATATATATATATGTGTGTGTGTGTGTGTGTGTTTGTGTGTGTATATATATTATCGATTTTCTGCACTATTGTAAGAACTGCAACCTTGAAACTGCTGAATAACGTTTCTTATGTCTTTGTCTATGAGTGTATCAAGTTCGATTAAAATTGGACCACTCCTTCTATAACCCGATTTTTTCGATTATCGATTTTCGATATTTATCGGGGGTACCTCAACACAAAACCTAGCTGAGAACACTCACAGACGCTTATAGTACAACTTTGTAAATCTTCAAGAAAATCGGTTCAGCCGTTTCGGAGTCTATAGGTAACGGACACACACACACAAACACACACAGACAAAGTTCTATTTATAAATAAGTTTAGATAAATAGTGGATAACATATAATAATTACTTACAAGAGGGGGAAAAGACGAGTTAATCATTGATTCATCGCCTCCTCTTGAAATAAGGATCTTCTTCTTCTTCTATGTGCCCTGTCCCTTCAGGACGTAGGCGATCATGGTTCCCCACGTCTCCCTATCCTTTGTAGCTCTTAATATGTTTGCTCCTGTTACTCCTGGCAGCCCCCGTTCCGTCATCCACCCGATCAGGCCCTGCAAATATGTTATCCGCTTCCTTCCTCTGTCTCTTTTTCTTCTATCTGACCAGTCAGTATCAGGTTCTCCAGGCTACTCCTTGCTCATTGTATGTCCCAGGAACTTCAGCTGTCTCTTCCTGATGCTCAGTATTAATTTCCTTCTTGTTGCCATTCTTTCCAACACCTCATCGTTGCTTGCATGCTCAATCCACGATCACCGCAGCATCCTTCTGTAGAACCACATTTCTGCTGCTTCCAGTTTTGTCCTCATTTTCGATGATAGGGAAGGCAAAAGAAAAACTATGACCCCTTGAAGTTTTGAACACGCAACGCTTTAAAAGCTGAAAAAGTGCACAATCAAACCTGTAGTCATTGATGTACTTGCTATAGTCATTAGCCAAATAGAGACATAGATCGATAAAATTGGCGATATTGCCGAGTAGAAATTTTACAGAAATCCTCTTAGGTACAGCAATAAAAGAGATAAGAATATAAACAGTACTTAAAGCTGGTGGCTTATTCTGGCTATCCATGCATTAATTGCCAAATATTAAGATCATTTTTGAGAAAATATTTTAATGATAGCATTTTCTTTAATAATATCTCTCTTTTCGAAATACAACTTGGAGACTGGCATGCATAAAGAGATTTCAACCATAAATTCATTCCCATATTAATCCATTTTCTTCAAAGTCATTTATTCGCTCGACCGAAAACGTAGTAAAAAACGTAGCTTCAACAAGAAGAAAACGCTATTTAATATGATAAATTAAAAGAACATTGAGATATTTTTGCCCATATCGTTTTTTTTGGGGGCGGGGCAGCAATGCGTTCAAATACGAAGACATTATTTTTTCTTTAAAATGATATTGGTCGTGTGTTGGTTAATTGGTAACAATATTTGAGAGGAGATTCCCAAATAAACAAACGTTTACCGCCTTTAGTTTTAGTTGACATACATAAGAATACAATATCTTACATAATAATAGTCATGATTGTGCTGTTTTTCTTCTTCTATGACGGTTGCTAAATAAAACATAGTAAGTTCGAGAAGAAGGAATAAATTTTCATGTGAATCACAAAAAAATTTTGAATTAAAACACACGCACAGAATTGAATTATAATGGTGTTTAAAATAATGTAATACCAGACAATGTGCGTGGTGGTGCAGTGGATATCGACTCGGAACAACAAATCGGGGAGCCGAGTTCGAATTCCAGTTGAATTCCTTGCATTCAGTTACGAACAAGTACCCTTGGGAAAGGTATTCATCCGTCTCTTCCCTTCAGTTATGGGTTAAATAATCGGGCAGATTCGGTTCTATAGTCTTGGTTGGCAACCAGTCTACCGCGGAAAGCAATGGCAACTTCCTGCGGGGCAATCTTTTGCCTAGTCGGTCATGTCTCTTTCGAGACATGATCGCCAAAACGTGTATCACGTATGGCACTCAACTGACTGAATACCAAACGACCTAAGCAGATCAATTTTCATAGCTCTGCCTAAGACGACAAAAGCAAACGAATGTAAAGTCCACCGAAAAATTAATTTAATGAGCCACATAACAAAACTCATCATCCGAATGATGATGAATAAACCGCTAAGCAGGATCAGGCCAGAGATGGGACAAGAACAGTGCGGTTTCGTCAAGGACACTGGAACAAGAATTGCGATATTTATTTTTAAGGTGCTGGGAAATAGAAATGAAAAAGCTCGTTTTATAGATTATGCAAAGGCGTTCGACAAAGTACGCCACAAAGAATTAATAGAAATGCTCAGCAACCTCGACATATTTGGGAATGACATCAGAGTAATCAAGAACCTCTACTCACAACAAACATGCTGCATACGGACAAGAAACGAATTCAGCAGATACACAAAGATATAAAAGGGGCGTAAGACAAGGATGTTCCTTGTCACCGGATCTATTCAACTTGTATATCGAGACTAAGTTGAGGATACTAGAAATTATACCAGGAATTGTCATCGGCGGCCACAATCTGAACAGTATAAGGTACGCAGATGATACAATACTGATAGCAGACACAGAAACTAATCTACAAGACCTCCTAAAGAAGGCAGCTGAAGAAACTTGAAAGAAAGGACTAGAAATAAACAAGAAAACCGAATGCATGGTCATCAGCAAACAGAGGATCCCAAAATGCCAATTACAGGTTGGGGTACTAAAATCAAGTAGGTACAAATATTCAGATACGTGGAACGTGTTCTAACAGAAGACGGAAAGTGCGACACAGAGATTCGAAGGGGAATTGAAAGCCAGAAAAATTTCGCTAGAAAAAGAATACTAGATTGTTGTGTGATATTTGTTGTTCGCTGTGGCAGTGAATGCTGGACAATCTCATCAAAGATGAAGGAGAAACTTGAAGCAACTGAAATGGGTATCTACAAAAGGATGCTGCGAATATCATTAGTCGAGGATGCGAGCAATAATAAGGTTTTGGAAAGAATGGAAACGAAAAGGAAATTAATACTGAGTATCAGGAAAAGACAGCTAAAGTTTCTCGGACATGTAATGGGGAATACTCACAGGTCATATAGAGTGAAAGAGAGCATAGGAAGACGTAAAGGACCATGATTGCCCACGTCCTGAAGGCATATAGAAGAAGAAAATTGCTAATTTTTTAGTAGTTTTTTTTACAGGGAGGTGTTTTTGGCGATCAGGTTCTTCGTCATAAAATTGTCGATATCAATAAGAAGCTTTGATATAATTAAAGTGGACAGGTTTTTCTCTTAAATGAGCTGTGTTGTTTAGGTTATATCGACTACTAAGTTTCATGAAGACATATATTTTGTAAGGTTAAGCCGCATGTATCCGATTTATTTGCTTCTTCCGTATATTGGTAAGGAAAGTGAGACTTTAGCTCGGCGGATTTCGCATTCCATTAAAAAATGTCATTTCTCTGCTAATGTTTGAGTAATATTTTTATTCGACCAATTCTTTCTTTCATTCGCAAGATTGTTTTACCCTCACATCATATCAATTCTGTTATTTACAAATTTGAATGTAGTTGTGGATGCGACTACAAAGGTAGAACATCTCAGCGTTCGGATTATAGGATGAAACAAAATTTACCCACCCAGAATTAATTAATAGCCACATCCGAGTCATCCATAGCACAACACGCCATAAATAGCAGGAAATGTGTTGCTGGATTGAGTGCTGACTGTTTTACTGTACTCTCTAGGTCGCACTCCCTATATCATTTGAAAGTTCTGGAGTACATAAACATCAAATACCACATGCCTTCTCTCTGTAAACAGAGAGATTGCTTGCTGGGTTTGAATGTTATTGGACTCTAGTTCTCTTGCATTTCCACCTCTTATTCTCAACTTTTATTTTCCAAGCATATATAATATTCCCATAAATAAACTTGAAAATATCTGGGACGAAATCGGTCGTTTATTTTTGTTTTTAGTACAAAAATGTCATCCAAATTTTGTTTTTACCTCGCGAATATATATATATATATATATATATATATATATATATATCGATCTTTATTATAATAGATAGGATTGTATTTATTACGCAGTCGTAATGGTCAAAAATTAATTCATAACAACTCACGATAAATTAGGTTGATAACTTGGTTGGACACAAAGCTATACCTTTAGAGCACCCACTGAGAATTGAACGAAGTAGGCTATGGTAATTACTAGCTTTTTACTGTTTTTCAACGTTGACATGTCCAAGGTTAATTTAAATGATAAAACACGTTAACTTGTTTTTATTGAAAAAGCTAGTCCCAGATTTTTTGAGAGCTAGTTTGATAAAAGCAGCACACATGATTCTTGTTATCTATCTTAAAATCCTCAGCGCATACCTCATTTAATGTTTTGACTAATCAGATTTATCATCTCGTCATTATTTGATTTTTTAAACGCCACTCGATTTGTTAAAAAATCATTAACACCGAAAATAAAGAAATAGAATCTGAGGAGATCCTAATCGCTAATATCTAAAACGGACATGATCTTTAACAAATATGCAACATATTATTAGCCAGTGAATTTCATAAACCCATTAATTGGATATTAGCACATAGCTGGGGAAGAAGAGATGAGTTTCAATATAATCAGAATTTGAAATGAATTCGACTAGGAGTTAGAAATCGAACGAGAAATCGGAGAGCCGATTTCGAACTCCAGCTGAAGTCGTTTCATTTCTTGGGAAATGTATGAATTCGTCACTTCTCCCAGCTATGGGTTAAATAGCAGGACAGATGGGGTTCTATATCTTTGGTTGGAAACAGTCTACTGCAGAAAGTAATTGCAACATAACGCGGAAAGAGCTTCTGCCCAGTCGGTCATGTCTCGTTTGAGAGATTATCGCCCAAGCGTCTATCACGTATGGCAATTGACTGACTAATACTTGTCTTACTAATTAACACATAGCTGGAGGAGGAAAGGTGGATTCCTACCTAATCAGAATTTGAGATATAAACAAGTAATTATAGTCTGGATATAAAGTAGAAGATCCTCTTATATATCACAATGAACACATAAACAGATTCCTCATTTTTTGACAACAGTTTGTTTTTATACATTCATTTCCACAGAATTTATACACCGATACAGAGGATGAATTTATTTATAATTTTGGGAAACAGTAAAAATAATAAAAAATAACGGAAAAAATGTTAAATCGTTTACAATTAATTCATTGGTTCGTTTTCAATGATTTATCAACGATTTCCTGGTTATTTAAAGCCAGAAAATATTTTTAGATTGTAAGAAACTTTTGGTGGTTCAATTAAACCAGGTTTAAGGAAACAAGTATTACTAATTAACTCATAGCTAGTGGTGGGAGTGCTCGGATTCATATATTTCCTAAGGGTAGTTTTGCATAACTAAATATGAAAAACCCAACTGAAATTGCAATTCGGCTCTCTGAGGAATAATTTCGAGGTATTGTTCATTCAAATTTTTATCATCTGATATTCCCAAGCGTTCACAAATCAATGCACTCACCAGTCTAGAATTCGCTTAACTTTGGTGATTGCACGGGAACTAACGTTTTAACCTGATGTGTAGAAAATTTTGAGAATACCATGGAATGAGCATGTATGCAACGAGGAAGTCTTAAGTAAAATTTGCACGAAAATAAAGCTTTCTGAAAAAGACTGTTGAAACTGCTACGACACATATTAAAGAAATAATGCTTGGATTATTCGATACTCACAAGACATACAAAGTCAAGATCGACAGAAAGAAACATCAGTAATCTACCAAAAGTGCTTTTTAAATGAATGAAACTGTTACTAAGGTACACTCAGCACATTTTCAGTGCAAACCAGAGGTGTGCTCTGTGGGATAATCAGGCCTATTAAATACGGTTTGGTTAGCTGACCAGGCAGATGAGTGTGCTTGAAAGCAAGAAGTGTCCGTACTAAGACACAAATTAATTGGACCCCCATAAGTATCCGTTAACTGGTTGTGTTAGTACATGGGTAAGAAGCGCGTAACGTACGTAACAGACTTGAACAAGTGGATGGAAGAAACGGGTTTGGGTAGAGTAACAGGAGAAAGCGTGATAAGAGCCTCTAGGGATAGGAAGATCTGGAATGCCATTATCATCAACGTTCTGAAGTACTAGGTTTCTAGGCAAAATATTGCTGGTGTCAAAAGATGTTACCTCTCTGCCAATCTCTCTACATTATTCGCAAACCAACACATTTTATAATCGATCCGTAAACAATTTTACCTTCCTACCTTATCAGTTATGTAATTTATCATCATAAATGTCAGTAAGATATTGTCTGCATAGGTCGAACGGAACAGAATTTGAAATGAAAGATTCATCAGCATAGACGAGCCAAGAGACTGAAATGAGTGTTATTACGATCATTAATGATGATTTATTAAACGACTGTCAATATATCCGGTTTTATAACAAACACATGTTCATATTATCGAGGAAGGCTCACTCTGATCTTCACTTTAAGATTTTAAAGTCAATTTATATTAAGTGCTTGTAGTCATCCATCTGTAAGCAGACGTAGCATTTACACGTTCTATTTTGGGTATGTAAATATATTGCTTCTAATCGAATTTATTAAATGTCGTGGCCCTTTTAAACGTTTAAGCATGTCTGCTATTTAACTACAACAATAGAATTTATTTCTGGGCTCCAGATAAACAATAAAGTATTTCCATTGTGTTTTAATTTTGTTCCCTTGTAAAATACTTCAAGTGTGTTTTATATTTAAAAAGAGCCATATAATATATTCCCTTCCTGTATAGGAGTATATAAGCTTGCCTATAGCCTGGTTCTTACAACTCCCTGTTCTTTAGAACAACAGTAGATGTTTTTTTAAATTATTTCTTGTTAAAAATTTGTTATGTTGCCCTCCTACGAGGAATGGACTCCTCCTCTTACTATATAATTACCTGCAGGATGGCAGTTAACGTAGTTAACGACAACTAGTATGCAGTTAAAGCTAGCTACTAGTTAGCTGGATATGCATTGTGGTGCAGTGGATATCGACTCGGAACAACAAATCGGGGAGCCGATTTCGAATTTCAGTTGGCAACCATTCTACCGCAGAAAGCAATGGCAACCTACTGCGGGATAAGCTTTTGCCCAAAGCGTGCATCACGTATGGCACGTAATTGATTGACGTCAGCAATAAGCAGCGTAACTGTACCGTTTGAACTTACTTATTTCTATTTCTTTATTACTATACTTACGTTGTACATATATTCTTGTTATACTAATACACTTTTTTGAACCTACCTCCTGTGTTCCGTGTCTTACTTCTGGCTAAACTGGTCACTACAGCAGAGTTAGGTTTCGAGTTCGTAGTAAAATTTTTTTCTTTCATTCTCTTTACTGACAGTAGTCCTTTGAATCTTAGTAGCATTATCACCTTGTTCAAGATGAACTGATTAAAAATATTAATAAACAAATATAATCAATATATTTTACACAATTTTTCATGGAAGTATTGTTTTATTATTATTTGCTTTTACTTCTGGTTTTATATTTAAACAAAACGAGCGGAAAAATTTTCAAGACACAAAAGAGAGCACTGGATTGCTGTGTAATGTCAGTTCTTCAATATGGCAGTAAATGCTGGACAATATCATCAAAGATGAAGGAAAAACGTGAAGCAACTGAAATGAGGTTCTACAGAAGGATGCTGCGGATATCATGGATCGAGAGCAATGATGACGTATTAGAAAGAATGGAAACAAAAAGGAAATCAATATTGAGCATCAGGAACAGACAACTGAGTTTCTAGGGATATGAGATGAGGAAGGAAGGCTTGGAGAATCTGATACTCACAGGTCAGAGGAAAAAGAAACGGAGGAAAGCAGCGGATAACATATGTGAAGAACCTGAGCAGGTGGATGGTAAAGCGGGGTTTAGGTGGGGTGATAGAAGAAAGTATGCTAAGAGCCACAAGGGATAGGGAGATGTGGAAAGCCACGATCGCCTATATCCTGAAGAAACATGGCACATAGAAGAAAAAATGGAATAAGAACAAATAAGTAAATATGATATAAGGATCAAATGCGTCGCGATCCAACGAAAGAATCTGTCTAAATTATAAGTTGTCTGATCGAATTCCACATCTCACTGGGAAGAGGACTCACAATTATGCCAAGGTCAATGTTATGGTTCAGTGGTAAAAATAAAAAAAACACTCGATTGCTATCTATTCAGCAGGGTATGCAGCCAACAAAAACTAAGATTATAAATGAACATCTAAGTTGTTCTATGAGTCAAATTTATTTTAAGAAGAGCCTAGGATTTACCGTTGTTAAAAGAAGGAAGCCTGATACGTGTGTGAATTGAATATACATACGTCAGTCCACTTGTCTGCGCAGAAAAATGCTGAGGTTACCGTGGACCAAACATGGGAACAAGGACGAGGCTTTAGAGAAAATAGAGACAAAAGAAAAGAGACAGTTAAAATTTCTGGAACACTTAAAGAGATAGGTCGGCTTGGAAAATCCGATACTCGCAGAATAGATTGACGGAAGATGGGACTGAGAAAAGCAGCTGGTAAAATTCTTGTTGAGATTAAGCAAATGTATAGTAAAACAGGTTTTAGTAGAAATAACAAAAATATATTAAGACATACAAGATACAGCATGTGTGGAGGGCCATTATCGCCTACGTTCTGGATCTGTATCAGCATGTGCATGGTTGCTGTAGAGTGACTGACACCCTTGCAGCACTCTTAATGATGGAAATGCACATGGTCTGAAATGGTCTGTTTAAGTAAAGAATAGTGGCATTCTAGGCGTAATATTCAAGTGTCATTCGAGTAATATTCGGACTGATTACTTCGGTGACTATTGAGATTTAACCCATACCTCTCTGTGTTGTAAGTTCTCTCTTGTCTGATATTGTATCTGTTGTACTGTTCTGTTTATATCCGTTTAGCACTGCAAATTGTGCCGAATAAGATCGCATCGCCCTTTCTCTGTGTATCGTATCCACCTCGGCAATACAACAATGTTATTACCAGCTCCTCTCATAAACGTAGGTAATGAAAAACGTGAGGATAAAACATGTGTTGATTAGTCAATTTTAAGTATATATTGGACAATATCAGCAAAAATAAAGGAAAAACTTGAAGCAGCTGAAATGTGGTTCAACAGAAGGATGCTACGGATATCGTGGACCGAGCATGTGAGCAATGACGATGTTTTGAAAATGATGGAAACGAAAAGGAAATTAATATTGAGCATCAGGAAGAGACAACTAAAGTTCCTGGGACATGCAATGAGGAAGGAGGGTTTGGAGAACCTGATACTAACAGGCCAGATAGAGGGAAAAAGAGACAGAGGAAAGCAGCGGATAACATATTTTAAATGCCTGAGAAGGTGGATGCCAGAACGGGGGCTGAGAGACGTTGCAGGAGAAAGCGTGCTAAGAGTCACCAGGGATAGGGAGACGTGGAAGGCCATGATCGCCTACGTCCTGAAGGGACAAGGTACATAAAAGGAAGAAAGAATCTCAGAGACACTCAACAAGCCAGCTACAGAGAACCGAAGGAATTTTGAAGTTCACGAGTGAACATTCTCCTTTGATTGGAAGAACAAATAACGAAAAGAACACAAAAAATTCCTGAATAAAAAAAGAAAGACATTTCAAAATATTGCTTGAAAGACGCGTTCCAGAAGCTGAATAAAGTATTAAAACACAGGAAACTTTCACTAGAAACAAAGAAGAGAGTACTGGATTGCTATGTGATCTCAGTTCTTCAATATGGCAGCGAATGTTGGACAATATCAACAAAGAAGAAGGGAAAACTTGAAGCAGCTGAAATGTGGTTCTACAGAAGGATACTGCGGATATCGTGGACCGAGCATGTGAGAATTGACGAGGTTTTGAAAATGATGGAAACGAAAAGGAAATTAATATTGAGCATCATTAAGAGACAACTAAAGTTCCTGGAACATGCAATGAAGAAGGAGAGCTTGGAGGAACCTGATACTAACAGGCCAGATAGAGGGAAAAAGAGACAGAGGAAAACAGCGGATAACATATTTAAAAGGTCTGAGCAGGTGGATGACAGAACGGTGCCTGAGAGACGTACCAGGAGAAAGCGTGCTAAGAGCCACCAGGGATAGAGAGACGTGGAAGTCCATGATCGCCTACGTCCTGAAGGGACAAGGTACTTAAAAGAACAAAAAGATTGTACTAATTTACTTACATATATATCTACTTTTGCAGCCTCCTGTATAAATCTGTATCTGCACAAAAACTCGGAAAATATGGAAGTGAGTGTTGGACTTTTTGGTACATGTGTATACTGTGGATACACCCATGGGTGAAACCATTTTATATTTCACCAATAGAAGGCTTAACCAATCAGGTAGCTCAAAATATTCAATGCGACGTGTATAAAAGACGGCCATATTTTTCCGAATATTGCTGACCTGGTCCGGTTCAGGAGAGTGTCTGATTCGGGAGTGTTAATCTTTGACGTTGTTTCATCGAACAGATTACGTGCTGCGAGGATACTCTATATCCATATACTATGACGGACATGGTCAACAGATGCCAAGAGGATACTCTATATCCAGAAACGTTCCGAACATTGTCAACATTCCCACAATTCGGACCAACATTTACCTTCAGTGAGTGTACTGATGTTAAGTTTTTTTTTTTAATCGTTTCATACCAAGCAAAGCAGTAATGCCACTGGTGCGCAGAAGACTACATAAGAGGAGAGTGAAAAATGACGTCAATATACAATGTGTAACAGAAAGATGAGAATACTTGTGTGAAGAAAGTTACGTAAGAGTAAAGTAGGAGGAACAACATTCATGTCTGGGAAAGGATAAGAAATGACTTTTTTTAATCATTTCACTCCAAGCAAGGCATTCCACTGCCACTATTACGCAGGCGGTTACATAGGGGAAAGTGATGAGAAAGAGTGGTTAGATATAGGAAATGTCAGAAGGAGGGTGATAGATGGGTAAGGATACCGACGATGAGGGTTAGGTAGATGGGAAGAGTGTTTGAGAGAATGGATGCGAGTTTGATCTTACATTTAAACTCCTGGAGATTGTAGCTGTCGGGGAAGCAATCATGTGGAAGGGAATTCCACATGCGGGAAGTGCAAGAAACGAAGATGTTGAAGTAGAAATGGCGGTTACATTTTATCAGTTTAACTGTAAAAGGGTGGGACCCAGTTGTTAATCTAGTATCTCGGGCAAATTCGTATCTAGGGGGGCACCAGTGATCTAAGTTCATCGAAGCAGAAGTAGTGATAGAAGAGGCACAGGGAAGCACGTCACACCGGTGAGAGAGTGACTGCAGCCGGTCTGCCAAATCGGTATCGATCACATTACAGACTCTCTGTTGTATTTTGTCAAGAACCCCGAGGAGAATAGCAGGGGCACCCGACCATATGTGGCAGCAGTATTCAATACTGATGGTAGATTTATATATGTGCAGGATAGATTCAGACGGAAAAAACTTCCGGGCCCTGCACAGAGAACCCACTTTAATAGCAGCGGATTTAGCAATGGATTCGATATGTCAAGAAGATTAGAGATGGCGATTGACGTTGCATTTGACTCTTTCTAGATTATAGCTATCATGTATACGGAATCGAGTTCCACAAACCAGAAGTCCAAGAAAAGAAGCTAATATAGTAAAAGAGTCAGACACATTTAACTATTGCCGGTCTAGTTGTCTGAGTAAATTCGTGAAGAGGGGGCACCATGAAGTTAAGCTTGTCGGAGCAGAATTCGCGAAAAAATTGTAGAAGAGACAGGGAAGTGACTGGAGTCGAGCTTTCAGGTCGCGGTCGATCACATTGCAGTTTCTTCTTTTTATTTTGTCCGTAACACCAAGATGAATAGCAGAGGCGTCCGATCAGTTCAATTATGCCATAGCCGTGACGCAGAAGGCCAGCGTACCAGAGTTTGTCAAATGATTTGGAGATATCCAGGGCAACAGCTCCAGATTCAACGTTCATATCAGTGCCTGGTATATAAATTCGGTCATAGTTGTTAGCATATCAGCGCTCGACCTGGCGAAGCGGAAGCCGTACTGTCTGTCGGAGAATAGACCGTGAGATGTTGAACCAATTCAGCATCGATGATAGCCTCGAACATCTTGCCAAAAATCGGAAGGAGGCTGATAGAGCGATAATTAGAATTATTAAATACAGGAACTACTAAGGAGGACTCCAAGCATGCAGGAAGGTCGGAAGCAGTGAGCCAGTAATTATAGAGTTTGGAGAGGACAGAGGAGAATTCAGGAACACATTTCTTCATGACGATGACCGGGATTCCGTCACGTCAAATATATATCTGTCTACCCGCATCTGTCTTATACCCCACCTAACTTAGCTTGTCTTGTTTATCGAAGAAAACCTATTTGCATATTCTGTTTTTATAAATCTGTATCTGTAGCAATATGTATTTGTTGTATAGCCATTGAGCAATGATGAGATCTTGGAAATGATTGAAACAAAAAGAAAATTAATACTGAGCATCAGGAAGAGACAGCTGAAGTTTCTGGGACTTGCAATGAGGAAGGAGGGCCTGGAGAACCTGATACTAACAGGCCAGATAGAGGGGAAAAGAGACAAGGGAAAGCAACGGATAACATATTTGAAGGGCCTAATCAGGTGGGTGATGGAACGAGGATTGCATGGTGTAACAGAAGACGTGCTCCAGAGCCACCAGGGATAGGGAAACGTGAACAGCCATGATCGCCTACGTCCTGAAGGGACAGGGCACATAGAAGAAAAATCTGTAGCAATATCTCTGACTTTTTTTTATTCATTTCGAAACTAGTCTTTTGTGATCCTCATAAGTAAGAATTTGTTAGGTTGGTTGGCTTTTATAATTGTTTAGTTATACAAATAATAATTTTTCTTCCTTTCTGTGGCAATAACATAAGCATTTTTTTTTTATAAGCGTTTCACCCCGAGCAAGGCATGTCACTGCCACTACTGTGCAGGGGGCTACGTAGAGTGGAGAAAGGCTGATTAAATATAGGAAATAAGAGAGGGTGGGTGATAGGCGGGTGAGGATACCGAGAATGAGGGTTGGGTAGATGAGAGTGTTGTGAGAATAGTTGGGAGTTAGTGTGATAGGAGGTGTCTATTGACCCTACATTTAAACACCTGGAGATTGTAACTGTCGGGAAAGCAGAGTTGTGGAAGGGAGTTCCACAGGCGGGAAGCGCGAGAAAAGAAGCTGTTGGAGTAGAATTTACGGTTACATCTTATTTGTTTAACTGTAAAAGGGTGGGACCTAGTTGCTAATCTAGTATCTCGTGTAAATTCGTGCTTAGGCGGCACCAGTGATCTAAGCTCATCGGAGCAGAAGCCATGAAAGTACTTGTAGAAGAGGCACAGGGAAGCTACATCACGCCGGTGTGAGAGCGGCTGCAGCCGGTCTGCCAAGTCAGTATCAACCACGTTACAGATCCTCCTTTGTATTTTGTTAAGAAGCCCAAGGAAAGCAGCAGGGGCACCCGACCAGATATGGCAGCAATATTCAATACACGGGCGGATGGTAGATTTGTATATGTGCAGAATAGTTTCAGGTGGGAAAAATTTCGATTACAGCCTGAGAAGAATGTGAATAATAATGAATAGATTAAATAATATAATAAACCTTATTTATAATTTAATGTCATACCGTTAATGAGTTAAGTGCCATATGTGATATACGCTTGGGTGATCATGTCTCTAAAGAAACATGACTGGGCAGGAGATTCTCCCGCGGTTGGTTGCCATTACCAAGGATATAAAACCCAATCTGTTTTGCTAATAACCCATAGCTGGAGAGAAGCAACGATTCATACATTTTCCAAGGGTATTTGCGCGTAAGTGAATGCAAAGAACTCAATTGGAATTCGAACTCGACTCTCCGATTTCTCGTTCCCAGTCGATATTCACTACACCACAACGAACTTCAGTGACATCGTTAATTTTCCAGCATGCGTATACGTAAATCCCAAACGTAAATTCGGGTAAACATAAGAAAGGTTCGAAACTAATTCCAGCAAATATCATTACTAGAACAATATGGCTATTTTAAAATTATTTTTAAACTGTAATTCCTCTTGAATGAATTAATATATCCGATGGACGCTGAAAAAAATCTAAGCCTAACCGAAAATATATTAGAGAAACAAGACAGTTATTCAGTATTTTATAATATAGTTCCATTGACATCAATGCAATTGTTCTATCTATGCTGAAGCAATACAATCCCATCACGGACGAAGGTAACGTCCGGGTTCTTTAAAGATAAATGAGATTTCGAATATTCAAAATTAGAAAGAATTGAACTTTCTGTGGCATATTTGCGAATAAAGATGGCTTGGAGAATTTAACATTCACAGTATGTTTGGCAGAAGGAGATACAGGTGGAAACAGCGGGCATTTTATCTAACGAGTTTCTCTAAAAAGATGAAATACTATAAATAAGGAGTGTTAGTGAACTGAAAGCTGTAAAAGCCATAATGAGTATGCTGGTCATCAAGTAAAATAACATTTATCTGCATTTGGACAAAATTACTTCCCTAAAAAAATTAACAATTTCGTTATCAGTTCCTTTACTCTCACGTTTCTAAAATCGCAATCCTATTTGGTGAAGCCTTTCATGTGGGGCGCGCAAGATAGCTTTGTCTATAAGTGATCATTTAGCTCCAACTTGATCTTGAAATAGACATTGGAAGTTGCAGTATTTGTTGTTCTGTTGTAATTCTTTTTTTTCGAGAGAGATATTTCTATTCCACTGTTATGCTAAACACAATTTTTTTTTTTAACAGTTAAAGATATTGAGCGAAAAGTGAGTTGTATACGTAGCAAGAGTAATGATTTTTCTTGGAAAAGAATTTGTTTACAGAGTGACGCTGAATAATATTTCTATTCTATTTTTGTAGTGTACTCTGTTGAACATATACTTTTGGCTTATTTCAGTTTTGAGTAATGGAATTAAATATCTAGTTTAAAAAAAACTTACTCTTTTCTTGCCCCTATGGGCTACTCTTTAAGGAAGTAAACTAATTAAGAACGAATCAATTTTAATTTTCTTTTGCCTTTAAAACAGAGCGCAATCCAGTGGTATACATTATTTTCAAGAGTATAGCTTGTTTTGATTTTACGTGCTATTTGGAACGTGAGTGCATATATATATATATATATATATATATATATATATATATTAATTCAGATACTTTAATCCAAACGAAAAAAGCAGGAAGGTAAATTCCAAAACCCGATCCTAATTAATATTAAAAATTTTATTTTAATATAAAAAAATGATACAGGAAGAGAGCTCCATGTAATAAAATATTACAGAGCAAATATATATATATATATATATATATATATATATATATATATATATATATATATAAATTTAGATAAAACTTAGTAGGGAAATAGCCATTTTAACATGTCATTATAAGGCATGCATTCTTCGACCCCTTATAAACTGAAAATGAGGAAAAATTCTAAGCCCAGTGGAAGGGGTTGGGATGAAGGTTAAAAAATATAAAGGGTACGAATGGATGAAGCGGTTCATTAGCTTCTATTTTAATTATAACTTCATTTTCTCTGTTTCATTGAATCTCAATACATTGTTTCAAGACGTTTGTATCATTGCTATTAAAAAAATTTAACACAGTTACACTGCACATTTTCCCTGTCAAATAAATTTTTCAAACAATCAAATTAATTTTCTACCCAGTAAAATTAATTTTCTGACCACTCAAATTAATCTTCTCCCCAATCAAATTAATCTACCGACCATCCAAATTAATCTTCCACCACGTCAAATTAATCCTCCGACCACTCAAATTAATGCCCCGACCATTCAAATTAATCTTCTACTTCGTCAAATTAATCCTCCGACCACTCAAATTATTCTTCATACGAGTCAAATAAATCTTCCGACCATCCAAATTAATCTTCCACTACTTCAAATTAATCCTCCGACCACTCAAATTAATGTTCCGAACATTCAAATTAATCTTCCACCTCATCAAATTAATCCTCCGACCACTGAAATTATTTTCTCCCCAGTCAAATAAATTTTCTGACCACTCAAATCATTCTTCCACGATGTGAAATAAATCTTCCGATCATTCAAGTTAATCTTCTACCTCGTCATATTAATCCTCCGACCCCTCAAATTATTCTTCTCCCCAGTCAAATAAATCTTCCACTACGTCAATTTAATCCTCCGACCAATCAAATTAATGTTCCGACCATTCAAATTAATCTTCTACCTCATCAAATTAATGTTCCGACCAGTGAAACTATTCTTCTCCCCAGTCAAATAAATTTTCTGACCACTCAAATTATTCTTCCACGATGTGAAATAAATCTTCCGAACATTCAAATTAATCTTCTACCTCGTCATATTAATCCTCCGACCACACAAATTAATGTTCCTAATATTCAAATTAATCTTCCATCTCATCAAATTAATCCTCCGACCACTCAAATTAATCTTCTCCCCAGTCAAATAAATCTTCCGACCATTCAAATTAATCTTTCGCCTCGTCAAGGTAATCCTCCAACTACTCAAATGAATGTTGTACCCAGTCAAACTAATCTTCTAACCAGTCAAATTAGTCTTCCGACCAGTCGCATGATTAAATCAACTTTAAATTTATCTTTGTTGGTTTTGAATGCTGAAACTATATGACACATTATTATAAATGTATTTACTTGCAAAACTGTTAGTAAAACTGCCGGTTCTACATCTGAACATTCCGGTGGATACGATGGTACTGCTTTAAATATCCGTAAAAGTGGACCCAAGCATGGCGTCAGGAGGAGGAAGTAGATGAAAATTTATTACGCTACCAAAGAACGTATGAACATGGCTGCCAAGGATCGAGTTGACTAGAAGGAAGTGACGAAGAACAATGAGATAAATGAGAAGACCGCAAGAAAGTTTATTTGCAGTGAATCTGGGTCACCAAAGCGTGGAGGTGGGTTTCGCCTCAGGAAAGTCTAGACAGAACAAATAATATTGCCTGGATAAATTGTCAGGAAGTCCTACAGACACACTAAAGTCACTGAAACAAAATCTGATGAAAAAGTTCAATCTCAAAGTGGGTATAAGTATCATTGACAGACACATATTGAAAACTGGTTACTGTCAAGACGGACATCTACAAGCCAGATACCATGAAGAGTGACCAGAAAAAAAGAGCAACAGGTGATTTATGTGACAAACTATTGAAACTAGAAGGAATGATGGCATGGAACAGAAGAGGTTCTGTGAAGAAGGATACATATGGAGAATGGTTGTTCGCGGCATTACGTAGAGGCAGAGACGAGCATGACATCATTATGACAAACACTGATTATCGAAAATGCGCCAGCACATTCTCAAGCCGAACAGTACATTGGTGGGGTGCGGATCTTGAGGGGTCGTTATACTTCGCTTGGCCCCCTATAGTTACACTTTTTATTTTCATTTATTATTATTAATTTTTTTTATTCTAGACAAAAGATAAAAGAACAGAAATAATGTCCAAATATAATCACATCTATAGATACATATTAGGATCACACAAACATTGATAAAGTGTTTAAAGATCCTTAAGTAAATCCATTTCTAATTTTGAAAATTTTCGATTGTTTAAAAATTTCTAATCGCGAGTTCGTAAAAAATCCCTGTTTGTACGTTTGAAAAACGGAAAATCAGTTATCAAGAATCACCTGCAGATATAAACCTAAATCATTTTCAAACTTGCTCAAACAGTTACTTCACCACCATCTACCACTACTAACTCAAGGGTCAGGCCACATACCACCCACTACCAAGGAGAAATTACTACTAAATTCTTTCCCCCAGCCCCCCCCCCCCCCAAAAAAAAACAATACATCCCAATCCCTTCCTCTGGGCTTAGAATTTTTCCTCATTTTCTGTTTATAATGCATGTCTTAAAATGACATGTTGAAAATGGCTATTTCCCCACTATGTTTTAGCTGAATTTACTGAAATATATATATATATATATGCACTCACGTTCTAAAGATCACGTAAAATCAAAACAAGCTATACTCTTGAAAATAATGTATACCACTGAATTGCACTCTGTTTTAAAGTCAAAGTGAAAATTAAAATTGATTCGTTCTTAATTAGTTTACTTCCTTAAAGAGTAGCCCATAGGAGCAGGAAAAGAGTAAGTTTTTTTTTAAACTAGATATTTAATTCCATTACTCAAAACTGAAATGAGCCAAAAGTTCAATAGAGTACACTACAAAAATAGAATAGAAATATTATTCAGCGTCACTCTGTAAACAAATTCTTTTTCAAGAAAAATCATTATTCAAAATGGAAATCATTGCAAGTTCAGCTGCTAAGAAAGTTGTTTCACTGTTCTGTGCCATTTTCCTCTCCAAAGTATTTAAAAAATATTTTTCAAAGATTATTTTACATTTAATTATATGAAGAATGTGGATAGAAATGTGTGTAGCTAATCCCCGTTGCTGACACTTGCTCAGGCAATTTTTTTTTGTTTCTTCAACACCCACTGAGTCAACCTACAAAATGTTGAACGAACATTGGTTACAGTTTCGGGGAAAGACCACATAACCTGGCTGAACAAACAGTTTAAACAAGACCAGTGCGCTTGCACCATCAGACACGCTGACTTGAAACATCGTGCTAGGGGGAAAAAAAAAACAACAAAAAACGAACGGCTTCCTCTATCCAAATTAAGTCCCGAGGATTGGGTCAACTCATTGCAGGTTTTCAGGAGTTTACTAATAATGATGGACGCTGCAGTCGTCTCCTAAGCCCGATATTATCATGCAGTCAAATCAGGATTCTAACCCGAGTTTCAAGCTACGAATACTGATATCTGAACCACTTGATTAAGCTCATTTACCTATAAGGAAACTTCATCACACTGCATGTCATATATATTTTCTTGTCTTATGTTCGCTTAGATTTGATTACTGTTTTGACTTATACTTCTGTATCTCTTTTCATGTGACCTTCGCGCCACTCTGCTTCAGATATTTAATCGTCTGACTGTTTTGTCTTCTCATTTTTCATTTATGAATTTCTCTGAAACTTTTTCATCAATCCTTTATACTTTTAAATTTTGATCAGTATATTTTTTTTGGCTTGGTTCGACATACTTTGTCTTTTTAGTTTTATGGCTGCGGGACATGACGCCAATTCTCTTTATTCGTTGTATACACTTAAATAACAGCATCGTGTTTAGCGTGTGCGAGATTCTGTTGCTTAATGAAACATTGTTGTCTACCTATTGTTAAAATATATAGTTTCTGGCCAAAAAAACCCCTTCAAGATGTTCGTGACCTGAAATGATAGCATTTCTATATCTTTTCCGTATTTACAAAAGAAAGCTATTGCTATACAAATTATCATTTAAGAATGGCGGATAAAATTATAGGAAACTAATGATGAATATAGTTAAGTCGTAATTCGAAACATCATTCTCATTAAAGCTAAGTAAAAAGGAAAACAGTCACTGTGAAAATATCTTATGTATCAACTACCAGTATAGCTCGGCCTTGCTCGGGTGTAATGAAAGCTTTAAAACTAATCCATGGTCCTGGAGCTCAGACTCTTTGGACATTGGCACGAAAGACTAAAAAGCAATAGTTGTTTCCAGTTAAAGCGAAACCCTAGACCGAAAGAAAAATGAATGGATGTAAGTCAAATTTTGACTTCCTGGTATCGATATCAAATAAGTTTTTTCATCATAAACTGAATTTTGAAGGCTAAATAAGTCCTCTGAGTAAATGGTATCATGGCTGAGACTAAGAACTACAATTATACTTACTTAGAGCCATACCCGAATCAAAAACTAAAATAAAAGGGCTGAAAAAATGCAAACATAAAGGCAGATAAACAGACACACACACAAACAGCTTGCCTTTTTTATATATATTATAGATTTTCTGCACTATTGTAAGAACTACAACGTTGAAACTTTTGAATATCGTTTCTTATGACTTTGTCTATGAGTGTATCAAATTTGATTTGAATCGGACCACTCCTACTATAACCCGATTTTTTCAATTATCGATTTTCGATTTTTATTGTGGGTGTCTCGACACAAAACCTAGCTAAGAACACTTGCAGACGTTTATAGTACAACTGTGCAAATTTTCAAGAAATTCTATTCAGCCGTTTCGGAGTTTTTAGGTAACGGACACACACAAACACACACACTCTGACATAGTTCCATCTATAAATAAGTTTAGATTTTAACATTTACTTATTATGTATATAATTAATAAGCTGTTTTGTTCTGTGTGCCTTATCCCTCCAGGGTTTTGGCATTCACCATTCTCTCTTTTGTAGCTCTTTGGCGAATTTGTCTTTTTGTTATTCCGCATCATCTTTGTTTTGTCAACCGTTTACACAAGCTCGATAAGTATAATATCTGCTACTTGTTTTGTCAGCCTTGACTTCATTATGTCTGTTGTGCGTCAGATTCTCCAAATCTTCTTTCCTCGGTATGTACCTAAGAAATTTCTTCCTTATTCCAAGTATCAGTGTTCCTTATTCTAAATATCATAGGTAAAACTTGTCATTGTTTTCATTATCTTTTTTTTACCATGTGTAATTTCTTTTAATGTAAAACTTATTATAGTTCTCAAACCACTAACTTTAGTTTAAAAGAAATTAAATTGCTGTAACGTGTTTGTTTTGTTTCCCAATCAGCCCAAATGTACATATCTACAATATGTATTTGACAATCCACTTGCATCACATGTGTAACTGTGGTTGAACAATGAGATATTTTTTCTTATTCCAGTTTCTAGGTTGCATTACTTAAATAGTCACTTTATAGTCATGGTACTTACATGACCTCAGGTAGATTTTCTCGCAGTTGGTTGCTATTTTCTCTGTGTTAGACTGGTTTCCAAACAAAGCTATAGAATTCAATCTGTTCTTCTGTAGCTGGAAGAACCATAGATGGATTCAATTATTTTCCAAAGTTATTTCTGTGAATGCAATGAATTCAACTGAAATTCGAACCCGGCTATCAGATTTGTCATTCCGAGTAAATATCCATTGCACCACAACGCACATCTTTAGTATAAGTCTTTATTGTTTCCATTTTCATCTGAAATTTCGCCGTTTTTCACGTGTTCAGTTCATGATAATTCTCAACATCCTTCTGTAGAAGCACATGTCTCCTGCCATCGCATTCAAACACCCGTTCTCGAACAATCACGAAAGTTAAGCAACGCTTAGTCTTGGTACTACCTTGATGGATGACCGCTTGTGACTACCAGTTACTGTAAGCTTTCATTTGCAAGTCATGTACTAGACAACAATTGTTATTATGCAAAACGACCTCTCATTCCAATCGGAATTTTTATATTCATTAACACACAAATACACTTGGAAAAGATATTAACCGATCCTTTCTTCTCCAGGCTATGGGTTAATTATTATCTCCAAAAATGAAATAAAATTGGGCTGGAGTTAAGTGGATAAGAGATAGGAATTGACTTTGCATTTAAATTCCTGGAGGTTATAGCTGTCAGGAAAGCAAATATGTGGAAGGGAGTTCCACAGGCGGGAAGCGCGAGGAAAAGAACCTGTCGAATAGAAGTGTCGCCTTCATTTGGTTGATCTAGCTGTAAAAGGGTGAGACATTGTTGCCAGTCTGGTTGCCCGAGTAGATTCGTGTGGAGGACGCACCAATGAGCCAAGTTTGTCAGAGCAGAAGCCATGAAAATATTTATAGAAGAGGCAGAGGGAAGCTACATGCCGACGATAAGAAAGTGGCTGAAGTCGAGCTGCCAGGTCAGGACCAATCACATCACAGATTCTCTTCTAGAGTCTGTCGAGAACACTGTGATGAACAGCAGGGCTGCTTAACCATACATGACCACAGTATTCCATGTACGGTCGGATGGTTGATTTGTATAAAATTTCCTGGTCCGACAATGACCCAACCGTCCCAGCAGTGGATTTAGCTATTGATTCAATGTAATTATTCCACTTGAGGTTGGAAAATAGGGTAATGCCGAGGAAAACTATAGAGGAGAACTGATATTACATAGCAATTCAGTACTCTTTTTATTTTAGTGTTCCATTCGAACACAACCTTGTCGTACTCTCTGTCTCCGAACGGAGAGGAACCCAGAAGTGGCTATGTCTCATCTGGATAAAAGCAAAGAATAGTTCCACAATTTCCTGTCTTTTATAACTCTTAATAACTTTTATTTTCCAAATCCTGTTCCACTCTTCATTTACTCCGGTTAAATAATGTGTTGTTTTCACCTGGTGCCACCTTTACGTCAGTCTGTCATGTGAGCATCAAAGTTTCAAACCTTTTTCCTCATTGTGTGCCCTTGGGATATCAACTAACTATTCTTGTTGTTAAGTGTAAGGGTCCTTCTTGTTATCATAGTCCCTCGAACTTTGTCTTTCCTCTCATGGTATCATCGTTTTGTAGAATCAGATTTCAGTTCCTTCAAGTCAATGAGATTATCCAGAATTTTCAGCAATTTCAGTTCCTTCAGCAATGAGATTATCCAGAATTTTCTACTATAGGGGAGGACTGATATTATATAAAAAGTCAGTACTCTTTTGTTTTCAGTGCTCCACTCGAACACAACCTTGTCGGAGAGGATCCCAGAACAGGTTTTGGCGAATGACAGTCTCGTCTGGGAAAAAGCAGAGAAAAATCCGGACTCGTGACGCATCTCGCCTCTTAAAGGAGGTCACGAGTAAATAGTACTCTTTTCTTTGTTTCTAACGTAATTTTTTGGTCTCTTAATGGTTTGCTCAGATTTTAGAAGGCATCTTTTCATCCTTTGTTAATATCTCTATATGTTTGCCTTTCTGATTTCGATTTTTCTAACTTTTATTAGTCAACTGAAATATATATATTAGGGGAAAAACTATGCCAACGTGTGAAAGGTTTTAGTTTGACGTGTTTCGTCCTCAACTTCATCGCACTGAAGCGATGTTTACGTTGATGCGACTAGACAGGTGTACGAAACAAGGGGTAACTGATAATTTGAAAGTTTTTTTTTAATATATATTTTAAATATATAGTCGATTTCCTTTAGTTTCTTTTTCCTTTGTTTATAGTTCAATCACGGTTGCTAGTAGATATACTAGAGGGAGATAATAGAAGATCGGCCAAGAAGTTTTAATTAATAAATATACATTTTCCTCAACGGTAGTACAAGTCGGAGTTTCATGCACTACGCAATCTTCAGGTTCTGGTAAAATTGCCTTGTACAGTAAACTGCAAGTTTGGTACCAGTGAGTAAAAAAATATTTATTAACATATACAGAGTTTGATGGATAAATTGTTGTTTAAATTATGCAAAGTAGATAAACAAATAAATAAAAATAATATTGATATCTCATTTTAACAGATATATTTACCATAATTACATGAAAAAATCTTGAAATACTAAAGAGTAAAATTATTTTTAAAATTGTTATTGGCTTCAAGTATGGCTTCTCAAACGATCTAAGAATCTCCTGTAACTCTTCTAGACGGTCTCCTTGCATAAATAGGTTAATTCTGGCATAATCTTCACTTTTAGTTCATCGTTTGTGTTACAAGAGGTATTGTTGGTCTTTCATTTAACTGTTCTCCGCATAATAATTGAGGGTGTTGCATTCTAGGGTGATCAGTCATACGTGATACACGCTTTGGGCGATCATGCCTTGAAAGAGATATGACTCACTGGGCAGAAGATTATCTCGTAGTAGGATGCCATAGCTTTCTGCGGTAGACTGGTTGCCGACCAAGGCTATAGAACCCAATCAATCCTATTAGCTGGAGGGATGAGACAGATTAATACCTTACCCAAGGGTATTTGTGCGTAAGTAAATGTAAGGAATTCAACTGGAATTCGGACTCGGCACCCCGATTTGTTGTTCCGAGTCAATATCCACTGTACCATAACGCACATCATCCTGTCCTCTGGTTTGATTTCTGGATACCATCCTCTCTTTAGGAAGGTCTCCACGATACGTGACCAGATTTAAAGAATGACGTGATCTCAGAAATTGTATGACAATCATGACTGGGCTCACAGATTTCCAGCAGCCACCCTCTTTGCCTAGGGAAGGACTACCTCCTCAAAACGCTTAAAATAGGCCTCCGTGTTGGAAGATGAATGGAAGCATAATGTCTCAATTACTAGGAATCACTTCAAACACCTTCGTAATAGCCATTAAACCCATCGAATTATTTTCAGATCATCTACACTACCCTTAGATTGATACCCAAGTATTCTGAAATGTCCCTATTCGAGTAAATGTTATAAAATACAGTATTTCTAAATTTATGATGAAATTATTTGTATCATGGTGCTCGTTTTTTCACAGACGGTGCACCCTACTATAATGTGCAGTCGAAAAAGTAAAAAGATATCAACACGCATGCTCAAAATTAAATATATAAACTGGCGACATGTTTTCCAGTGCCTTAATAACTCCGTTAAAATATATTACATCAAGCAATATTTTAACATTACCATAAATTATGTTGTAGATTTTGAACAAGATACTAGATTAGCAACTTAATCCCACCCTTTTACAGTGAAACCGATAAAATGCAGCCGTAACTTCTACTCCAACAGTTTCTTTCCTCGCACTTCTCGACTGTGGAATTCTCTTCCACACGATTGCTTCCCTGACAGCTACAATCTCCAGGAGTTTAAATGTAAGGTCAATAGACACCTCCTAACACACTAACCTGCTCTCATTCTATCAAACACTCTTCCCATCTGCCCAACCCTCATCCTCACTATCCTTATTCATCTGTCACCTTCCTCCTGACATTCCCTATGTCTAACCATTCTTTCTCTTTACCTTCCCCTATGTAGCCCCATGCGCAATAGTGGCAGTGGAATGCCTTGCTTGGGGTGAGATGATTAAAAAAAAATAGTGCAATAGACTGGAAAAAGAGACAAGAGAATATGTGAAATTGGCATGAGATCAGATTAAGAGTGACAGTAACAATGTAAGTTTATTCGTAGCATAAAAAAGACGGTTATATTTCAGTAATATTGCATTGCAATTATAAATCAGCTGATGCCATTATTTCATTTGTCGTTTTTATGTTCATATCTTGCTTGAAATGAAACAAAACATATAGAAAGTAAATAATTATTGTCTACTGTCCACATAAACAATGACTACGAAATATTCATAGGGGGGAAAATTGTATGACAATTACCTTTATTGTTGAAAGCTAATTCACGATCTGAACAATTTTATGATCAATTTAAAAGTGTTTTTCTTGATTACCTTTTACAAGTGTGAAAGTGATAATCGGGATAAATGACTTTTTCCTTTTCAATCGATAAAATTGATTTTGGCTTTTTGAAATGTTTGCTGTATATGCTGACTTGGAAAAGTAGAGGTAATGTCTGAGAATTGTTCTAACAGAGGACGGAAAATGCGACTCTGAGATCTAAAGGCATATTTATGTATCCAAGATGGATTCCAAAATCTGGATAGAATATTTAGAGACAGGAAGATTTCACTGAAAACAAAGAAGAGTGTACTAGACTGTGATGCAATGTCTGTTTCTCACTATGGCATCGAATGCTACACAATCTCATCAAAGATTAAGGAAAGACTTGAAGCAACTGAAATGTGGTTCTACAAAAGGATGTTGAAAATACCATGAAACGAACATGTGAGCAACGACGAGATTTTCAAGAAAATAGACACGAAAAGAAAACTAGAAATTAACATCAGTTGCATTTAGTGAGTAAGAAGGACTTAGAGAATATGATGCTCACTGGGGAGGATAGAAGGAATGAGAGACAAATGAAAGCAACAAGTGACATATTTGATTAACTTGAGCAGATGAATGACGGAGCAGGGTTTCAGTGGTATAACAGGGTTTGTTAAGAGCTACAAAGGATAGGAAGATGTAGAGGCTCATGATCGTCTGCGTTCTGAAGAAACTCGACACATAGAAGAAGAAGAAATAGGGAAAAACCTGGGACATATTAATTAAACGATTAAATCCATTATTTCAATGCCTAATACAATTATAATAAAAACAAAAAACTTAATATAAAAAAATACTCTTCGAGTATGCAAAATAATATCATTAAATATCTAATATTTTTCAGCTGACCTAATAAATTTTATGAGCGTTTTATAATTTTCTAGTATCTAAAAACATTTTGCTTTTGCTTATAGATACATTATTTCAAATACAATCATGAAATTTTTGATTGATAAACTCCATCAATGAACGAAACGCGTTGGCTAAAACTAAATACAGTTTTTTCTTGACTCTATATTTTAGTCAGTGTTACTCTCTACAGATTATATCTGCGAATATCTACACACACACACACACACACATATATATATATATACACACACACTCCCGGCCATAGTTATTAAGCGACTACAGTGTTTTTAAAAAATGATGTATTTCTTACTATTTTTTAGTATTTAGTATTTATTGTAAAGTGAATAATTGTAAATGAATAGAATGGTTCTTTTGTTAAAACTGTACATTAACAAGTGCATAAATGAACTTATAAATATTTAATAATTACCTATATTGCAGTTTCATCAATGAAAGAATAACGAAAATTTAGGGTAATTCCGACGGGTTAATCTTTGCTTCCTTGCCTTGAAAAATTCTGCAAAGCAATAATAACAGTAGAACCATTTTATTTTCATTTGGCAATAAATACTAAAAATAGTATGAAATACATCAAATCTTTTAAAAAACTGGGTAACCTTATAATTATGGCCGGTAGCACATATATATATATATATATATATATATATATATATAAAATCTACATGGTGCGATTGGTAAATTGTCGCTATTTGCCTTGTAAAATTTTGCAAAGTAATAATAACAAAAGAACCATTCTATTTTCATTTAGAATTATCCACTTGGCAATAAATACTAAAAATAGTATGAAGTACATCATTTCTTTTAAAAAACTGGGGTGGCCTAATAATTATGGCCAGTAGTATATATATATATATATATATATATATATATGTGTGTGTGTGTGTGTGTGTGTGTGTGTATGTATTAAAGTCAACATTAACTTGTACTTTTAAAATGACAAATCCTTTGCACTGAAATTATCTACGGTTTATCTACACGCTGATATCGAGAACTTTACGATATAAAAAGCCTGTTTTCCAAAATACTTTTTATCAGTAAAACTACCGAAAAAACAGCAAACATGATGCTAAACATTATAAATTTTTTTTTTAATCATTTCACCCCGAGCAAGGCTGAAACGCCACTGATGTGCAGGGGGTTACATAAATGTAAAAAGATTAATTAGAAAAGAGTGAGGAGTACAAACTAGTTAGAAAGGAACAATAGAAAGCTGAGAAAGCAGGTGCGATGACAGATACATAGGTGGAGAGAAAGGGAAGGTTATACAGGGGAGGGGAGAGAGCTAGAGGTCAGTGGTTAGTAGATGAGTATTAACTTTGCATTTAAATTTCTGGAAGTTGTAGCCGTCAGGAAAGCAAGAATACGGGAGCGAGTTCCACCGGCGGGAAGTGCGAGAGAGGAAGCTGCAGGAGTAGAATTGTCGTCTGCATTTGGCTAACATGACTGTGAATGGGGGGACCCAGTTGCCAGTCTGGTTGCACGAGTAAACACCTGTTGAGGAGGCATCAGTGACTTAAGCTCGTCCGAGCAGAAGCCATGAAAGTATTTATAGAAGAGACAAAGGGAGGCCACATTTCGACGATGGGAAAGTGGCTGCAGTCGAGTCGCCAGATCAGTACCTATCACATTACAGACTCTCCTTTGGAGCTTGTCAAGAACACTGAGGAGAACGGCAGGGGCACCTGACCATAAATGGCAGCAGTACTCCATGCACGGACGGATGGTTGACTTGTATATATACAGGATGGATTCAGGTGGAAAAAACATCCTGGATCGACATAGTGACCCAATCTTCTTAGCAGTAGATTTTGCTATGGATTCAATATAGTGGTTCCATTTGAAGTCTGAGGACAGGGTAAGTCCGAGGAGGCGTAGTGTATTACTCTCAGGGAGAATCACTTGGTCCATGCTTATGGGAGGCAGGAGAGGTTGCCTGTAATGGTTGACAGACAACAGCTTGGTCTTAGATAAATTGAAATTGACAAGCCACTTCTTGCCCCAGTTCACCACAGAGTGTAGATCCCGCTTAAGGTCAGCAGCGAGATTATGTCTGTCTGCTACGACAGGTTTCTTAATGGAGCGGGAGTATATTGTAGTGTCATCTGCGTAGATGCCTACTTGGGACTTGATCTCATCTGGGAGGTCATTGATGAAAATAAGGAAGAGCGTTGGGCCCAGGATAGACCCCTGTGGGACACCAGCATTCGTGCTGTAGGACGAAGAGGCACGCCCATTCAGAACGACCTTCATTTTGCGGTTATTTAAGAAAGATTGGATTAGGTCAAGCAGGCGACCGGTAATACCATAACTGCGTAGTTTGCATAGAAGGCCAGAATGCCAAACCCTGTTGAAAACCTTGGAGATGTCCAGAGCAACCGCGCGAGCCTCGTTAGACTCATCAAGGGCCTGTAGCATGTACTCCGTTACGGTTGTTAGTAGGTCGGCCGTGGATCTGGCAAAGCGAAATCCATATTGCCTGTCGGAGAACAGTTTGTGGGCGGTGAGATGATGAACTATTTCAGCATTGATTATAGCCTCGAATATTTTCCCGAATATCGGTAGAAGACTGATAGGGCGATAGTTGGATGGGTCCGAGGGTTCACCACAATTCTTAAATACAGGAACGACTGAGGAGAATTTCCAGCATGCAGCTCAACAATATATACAATTTGATATTTGCAATATTTTAATGGAAGGAGATATTTGCAATTTTTAAAAACGAAACGCTACAGAACTCGAGTGACTGTTTTCCTGAACACTATAATCTTACCCTCTATGCAGCACGTGTTTTTATCCGCACTTACCTCTTACATAAATACAACAACCCTTAGCAACGTTCTATCTTGAGTGGTACTTGGAATTTGTGTTTTATTATTATTTATTAAAAAAATATTTTTTTTGTCCCTATCGAATTAGTTTGAAATTTTTTTATGGGGAGCCGATTTCTGCGCATGATCATAAAGCAATGGTGGGAATCCATCAAGCACCCAATGTGATTACGAAAGCGCGTCAGTGCTGCATATTCAAATGAGTCTCGTGCAAGCTAGTAAGTAATTGGTTTACCGCTTGTATATCTTGTCTGGTCATTTCCCCAAAACACCTGATTGAATTCCGACACCTACGACAAAGACAGAAGATAACAAAAGTAATGCTAGTCGCCAGGTGTTTAAACTAGCAGACGAGGCCATCAGGTGATAAAAAACTTCTACACTTCCGATGCGATAAACCTTACACGTATATTATTTTGCTTTTTTTTTTTTTTTTTTTTTTTTTTAGTGCAGTGGATACTGGTTTGGAACGAGAAATCGGGGAGCCAAATTCGAATTCCAGCTGAATTTGTTCCATTCACATACACGCAAAAATTATTCGAAAAACGTATTAATTTGTTTTTTTTCCTTCAACTATTGGTTAAACAACAGGTCAGACTGTGTTATACTGGCAATCACTCTACTGCAGGAAGTAATGGCAACCTACATCGGGAAAATCTTCTGCACAGTCAGTCTTGTCACTTTCGAGACATGATCGCTTAAGCTTGTATCACGTCGAAAACTAAACTTACTTACTGATTTTTTGACTACAGGATAATAGCAACTCGTACTTATGCAGTCAGTCAGTTAAGTGCCATACGTGAAACACGCTTGGGCGATCATTTCTCAAACGAGACATGACTAACTGGGCAGAAGATTATCCTGCGGTAGGTTGCCATTGCTTTCTGCGGTAGACTGGTTGCTGACCAAGGCTTTAGAAGCCAATGTGTCCTATTATTTGACTCCTAGCTAGAGGGAGAAGAGAGATATTATATTATGTAGTCAGAAATGGGGGATCAATTTGGTACTTCATAACAATAGAAAACCGATCCTCCACTTTATGACCAGTAGAAGCGTTAATCATGTCTCCAACTATTATATTCAGTCAGTCAGTTAAGTGCCATACGTTATACACGCTTGGGCGATCATGTCTCGAAAGTGACATGGCTGACTGGGCAGAAGATTATCCCGCAGTAGGTTGCCATTGCTTTCTGCGGTAGACTGGTTGCCGACCAAGGCTATAGTAACCCAATCTGTCCTGCTATTTAACCCATAACTGGAGGGAAGAGACGGATTAATACCTTTCCCAAGGGTATTGGTGAGTAAGTGAATGCAATGGATTCAACTGGAATTCGAACTCGGCTCCCCGGTTTCTCGTTCCGAGCCGATATCCGCTGTACCACAACTTATGCAGTAGGTTCCCGAAAAGGAATCCTCTAATTATTTTTTTTAATTTGAAGAGTATATCTAAGATTTAATATAATAAAGAGATTAGATAAATAATTACAAAATGATGTACTGCGTGAAGCTTTTGTAAGAATCTGGCTTGTCTGTTTAGAATAAAAATCAGCATTCAAAACCTTACTGTCTTTGAACTTCAGCACCTCGAGTGGTAGAGACGGACATCAACCTTACGACCTTTTGTAAATTTATATTATAGAGGTTTTTTTTTTGGGGGGGGGGGTTTATACCACATTTTTCTTTGATGCATGGTATTAGCATCTTAGTTTTCAGTTTCCTCTTCTTGACTTTCTGAAATTCATCCTTTTACTAATTTTTATTCCTGAGTTTTTTTTGTTTTGTTTTTTTCATACATAGATTTACTCTCATGCTTTTTTAAATAAGTGAATTGAACGTGTACCGATAAAATATGCACGCGTTACACTACCTGTATTCTTTCGTTTAACTACGTATTAGGAATCGTACTATATGTGTTTCTGATTACTTAGTGGACAATCTTTCGGAACAGCCCATAGTTGTCATTAGCCAGTTTTTCATCCCTTAATTGTGATTTCTTTCTTGTTTTGCTTCTTTCTTCTTTTTAGACCAAAACGAATATTTAACTCTCGATTTAAAGAGGAGAGAAAATCCAGTCTCTTAATGACAATGTATTGGAAAGTCTACCACAACCTGAAGCGATTTCATTGACATGTATATTTTTAACATGTTTTACTCATTTTGTTTTTCTTTTAAATTTGAAACTCCTGCAAAGACTGAAAGCATCTTGAGAATTCAGTTTTCTGCATGTATACGCGTAATGTCGAATGATTCAATGGCTTCACTTTTTCCCCTTACTTATTTTTTATTTATTTATTTTTGTTTTGCTGAAACGCGTTTTCAGATTCACCGGGCGAGTATTAGACAAGCTTTGTCGATTTCAATATCTCTAGGAATATACAAAGATGTATGTTGGATTTCGATAAACTATAAAGCAGAAGTTCTACTAAGCAGAAAATGTGAGGTTTCTCTTAGATTTGTTCGAGGAAATATCAGTTAAGCCGAAATGTCTAGGTTCAATGAAAACATATGCATTATTTGCCTGATTCTCTTTCATATATATATATATATATATATATATATATATATATATTCTAAATATATACTGTTAAACATAACAGACAATGAATGTCTGTTTAGGGTGATTTGGACGAGTTCATCTTTGCTTCCTTGCTTTGTAAAATTATTTGTAAAATTTTGCAGAATAATGATTACAATAGAACCATTCTATTTTTATTTGGCAATAAATAGTATGAAATACATAATTTCTTTTAATAAACTTGGTTGGCCTAATAATTATGGCCCTTAGTGTATGTATGTGTATATATATATATATATATATACTGTTAATATTTTATTTTATTTTGAGTATACGTTGTCGATGAAATGTGAAATCTCTCTTAGGGATTTCATGTAGAAATGATCATACAACGATTTTGAACTTCGAAATTGATTTTATTTTATAATTGTCTCTGTAATAATTGTCTCTGTAATTTAAATATTAATTACATTGAGCCCTCCACCTGTATCATACTTTAATATTAAAATATTAATTAGGATCGGGTCTTTGGGATTTACCTTCCTGCTTTTCCCTTTGGATTAAAGTTATATTAAAAAAATATTTTGCTCCTACCCTTGGTAGTTTAGCTCACTCGGTTTGATCCCAGATATTTTTCGATTACTCAAATCCACTATTTCTAAATGGAGAGATTTACCCCAGAACATTCCTTGAAGAATATACCTGACTCTAATCTTCATTCTTTTCTCATGCCCCTCACTGAAAAAATTAAATTTCGTGAGGAGGCTACGATAGAAAGCATACCTCTTTCTTCGTTCCACGGATTCTTCGTCTTATTCTACGGAGTACTTTAACCTTAAAACTCAACGAACACCTCCTATATGCAAATTTCTGGACTCTTTTGAGAAGGACTTTTTCAACTTAATCCCCAAAATTAAATTACGTAAAGCTCCAAATGATTTTCAAGACTTATTAAAATCGGGTATTAGAACCTTACAAAACTCTGAGGACCTTTGGATAAAGTCAGACAAATCCAATAATATTTATAAATGTGATCCTTCTAATTACCTAAATCTCATTAAAAATAAAATAACTAGTCAATACAACGTAGACAGAAGAAACCAAACGTTATCTGAAATAAACATTGATACGGCTAAATTTGCAAATGATTTAAAAGTTAGTGATATAATAGGCAAAGTCTCTACCAAAGAAGCTTACATTTTATTTAAGGACCACATACCTAACTTCCAAAATAAATTGCAAACTAGACTGATTAATCCAACAAAAAGTGACTTATGCATAATTTGTAGGGAAATTTTAAAAAACCTAATCGAGAAGTTGCAAGCTAATTTACAACCAAACCCCTGGAAAAGTTCCAATGATACCATCAATTGGTTTAATAACATCAAAAACAAATCTAAATCCTCCTTTCTTAAATTCGATAGTGTTGATTTCTACTCTTCTATATCTAAAGACCTTCTTGAAAGTTGCATAAATTTTGCTAGAAATTACGTTGAAATTTCGAATAGGGATTGTAAAATTATCTTAGCGGAGAGAAAATCTATCCTTAACTTTAAAAATTCTACATGGACAGAAGGGCCAAATGATAGATTTGAAGTTTCTATGGGGGCTTATGATTCAGCCCAGGTGGCGGATCTAATAGGAATATATATTTTAGTCATATTAAGTAGATTTTAGACCAAAAACAAATAGGTTTATATTAGGATGATGGATTAATGTTTATCCCCAATTTTAATGAACCCTATACGAATAGAATTCACAAATTAATAGAGCCCTAAATTCTCGGTTTTAAGGTGGAAGTTACTTCCAATCTACTTAGATATTACCCTTAATTTAAGCGTTGGGTCCCACTAGCTTTTTCTCAAAGAAAATAGTTTACCCACTTACATTTCATCCAATCACCCAAAATATATTTTAAAACAGATACCCAATATTGTAAATAATAGGATTAACCGTTTATCATCAAACATCAAAACTTTCAATGAGAGTAAAGAAATTTACAACAAGGCCCTTCCATAAAGCAGATTTAAGAGCAACTTAACGTATATAAAACCTACAATAGACACCGAACCATCTAATACTAAAAAGAAAAATAATTGTAGAAAAAGAAAAATAATTTGGTTTAACCCTCCATACTGCAAACTAACAAATATTAATATAGGTAAATATTTTCTAAGATTAGTAGACAAACATTTTAATAGCAACAATCCTCTACGAAAGTTTTTTAATAGGAACACTCTAAAAATTAGCTACTCTTGTACCCCAAATATGGACAACATTATAGATTCTAATAATAGGCAAATTCTAAAGAATCTATGTAATACCGACTCTGGGTCCGGAATTTTAAATGAATGCAATTTTAGCTCCATGGATATCTGCCCGGTGGAGGGCAAATGTAAATCCACCCAGGTAATTTATGAAGCTCACATTTCACCATCCAACAAGAAGAAAAATTACCGGACTTATATTGGTATGTCCGGGGCCTTTTAGGCAAAGATATTACAATCACAGGTATTCTTTTTCGAACCCGGGTCAGAAATACCAGACAGCCCCTTCACGGAGATTCTGGAAAATGAAGGCAGAAGGGCCGGACACTGTAGTTATTTGGAAACTGATAGGTTCAGCCACAATTCCGAGGAATTTTCGTAATAGGTGAGATTTGTGCCTGCAAGAAAAAATACTAATATTAAAGTACCCAAACCAGCACCTACACTTGAATTTAAGAAAAGAATTCATTAGTAAGTGCCGCCATGAGGCGAAATTTGTGAACAGTTAAAATTTAAGTTCTAAATTCAGTTTTAAGGAGAGAAAATATAAATTAAATTGTTTTTGATTAAATCTTTGAACAGTAAATTTGAACCCCTCTACCTTTCGCTTCCTTTCTCCTATTAATATCTACCTTTTAAGAAGTAAGGACACTTAGACTAACTTAACTCCAATTTTTCCTGCATGTATGCATATATATTTTCCCCGCACCTAAAATTTTCGTAAAAAGTTTTTTTAATAAATTTTAGTTTTAATTTAAATCTAGGTTTATAATTAAATTAATTTAATTTAATTTAAATAAATTATATGTCAGCTTTTTTCCCCCCCAAATAAATTTTTTTTCTAAAAATCTTTTTTTTTTTTTTTTGTTTTCTAATAACTTCATCCCATTTAAAAACACTAGTTTTGTTAACATGTCCCTAGCGTCTCTACGGAAATGAATTTTTCTTTTCTTTATTTTTTATTCCTTTTCTTTTTCCTTTACTTTTCTTTCCATTTTGTTTAGCCCACTTCCCTGTCAAACACCACTTCCTATTTCTTCCTTTACTCCCCCATTTCCCATTTTTAAAGCTAGACAAAGCCAAATTTTTAAAATTTTTCACTTATAACTCAATCTAAATGTAATATTGTCTAAAATCTAAAAATAGACATTGATTGCTATCGACTGTTTAATCCCGACCTTCTAGTTTTTTTCTGTGACGTAAATTTTTGAACTTCCGCCAGTAATATATTATTTTATTTTGAGTATAAGTTGCCGATGAAATGTGAAACCTCTCTTAGTGATTTCATGTAGAAATGATCATACAACGGTTTTGAACTTCGAAATTTATTTTATTATATATATATATATATTAAAGTCAACATTAACTTGTTCTGTTAAAATGACAAATCCTTTGCACTGAAATTATCAACGGTTTATTTTCACGTCGATACCGAGCACTTTACGATATAAACAGCCTGCTTGCCAAAATATATTTTTATCAGTTAAACTACTGAAAGCATAACAGGCAATGAATGTCTATTATGTTTAATGATGATTTGTTCGAAACATCGTAGTTTGGTTTTAATTTCAGGTAAAAATAAAGACAAAAATTGTCCAATAGTTGGATATTTTTTATTATGATGGTTCTAAGGTTCACCTGAAATTAAGGCCAAATTACGATTTTTAGAAAGGCTCATGATTAAATATAACAGATATTCATTGTCTGTTATATTTAATAGAATATGTTTATACAATTATCTGTTGCCTCAATACACTATATATATATATATATATATATATATATCGAGGGAGAGAGAATATTTAATATGGGGAGAGGTTTTTACTAAAGTGATCTGTGAAGCTTCAGTTACACTGACTTCGAAATTTTATGAAGGCATTATTTTGATGTCTACACTCTTCAGCAGAAAAAAAACAAGAACCCTGAAGAGGGAAGAAATTTATGACTGACACAACACTCCTCAAAAAAGTGAAAAACCTCCCACATTAATTTTATTAATGATCTCTCGTGATATTAAGCACGTTATGACAAAAAAACCCTAGTCAAAAGTGAGGCTTTAACAGTCAGTGAATTTCCGTACGTGTTACACCTTAGGGAGATCATGTCTTTGTTGAGACACATCCGACTTGGAAGAAGTTTTTTTTTTTTTTCAGCCATAAGTTGGCTTATTTTTTGTGGTAGACTGGTTGTCAACCAAGGCTAAAGAATTCAGTCTGTTCAATATTCAACCCATAGCTGAAGGGAGAAGAAATGCATTAGTTCCTTTTTGTGCTTAAGCGAATGAATCGAATTCGACTAGAATCCGAACAAGGCTTTCCTATTTCTCATTTTGTGCCAATATGCATTAAACCATAATGCAAATGGACAACAGTAATTTTGGCTCAAAATATCATCACAAGTTAATTATATATATATATATGTACATAAAGTACGTATATTTTGGCAGCATCTTTTCTTTAAAACAAGTTGTTTTAAACAATACAGACAACATAGTCTTATATATTTTCTTTTGAATTTTTTCATATTTTCTGATTAGGCTTTTTATTTCTGAATTATATTTGTAAAAAATTGTCCAAAGGTTGTCCTAGTACTTACGAACCACACTTTTCATCATCAGGGACTATATTACAGTTTAAAAATCAAATATTGCCTTGTAGCAGGAAAAGTGTTACTACATTTTAAAAGAAAATAAATAAACGTTATGAATTTTTTAATTCAAAGGCAGTAATAATGTAATCAACATGTACACGTAAAGATATGTGTTCACGTAGATGCGAGAATTATATGGAATATTTGGTTGTTAAAGATTTTAAATGACGTAAAAATACGTTAGAGAATGTGAAATTCGAAGGAACTAATTATGTAAATTATCAAATTACTCAGAGGCAAAGAATTATTTATCTTAATTATATTTCAAATAGACCCTCTAAACACAACTCAGTATATGTCCTGAAACTTGGTAAGCTGTGCGATTGATAAGAGTTTTTTGCTTCTGATATGTAGTACCTCTAAAAACCTAATTCGGAAATAAAAAGCCTAATCAGAAAATATTAAAAAATTCAAAAGAAAATATATAAGAATATGTTGTCTCTATCTTTTAACACATGAGCTATGATACAGCGAAACAGATCTGTCTGCGGATGACGATAGATAGATATGAACTGAGATCAAATACATATCAAATATTGATCGGATTCCAACAACGGGATTATCGGATAATGAACAAAATAAGCTTGAATATAGAAAAAAAAAAGAAGTACTATATTACATTATTGTTAAATCTATTCTTAAAAAAAAACTGACATCTTTATCTACCACTGAGGTTGTTTATATAAAGGCGCCCCCAGATCAACTGCAAAACATATATAATGCTTACTAAACACACACATATACATATATACGAATATTCATTATCATCTGAATCCCTTACAGATAAACTGGAATTATGATACAGTTACACACATTAAGTATACTCCCGAACGCAGCTTGACATGTCAAATGCATGCGAAGCCTGCTTAGACAACAGAAATCAAACACAAATATAAAGAGGCCAGAAATTGTTTACCATATCTAATTCTTTGAGGAAACTTTAATAAAAGCGAAGCATGTTAGATATATAAACTTTTCCTATTTGTTCTTTGTCCCATTGTGTGTGTGTGTGTGTGTGTGTGTGTGTGTTTGGTCAAGTAATTAGAACATTTGCTTTCCGAGTTCGAATCTCAGCATAGTGGTTTTGTCAAGAAAATGAACTTGATGCTATCAGCTTCTGGAGATAATCCTAGCTTTGCGGCACCTTTGAAAAGTACTTGTAAAATCGATTTATTTCACGGGATGATCCAAGCCTTTGTTTAACTGTTTATCCGATAATGAGTTCTCTCTCTCTCTCTCCCTCTCTCTCTCTCTCTCTTTCGCGTTCTCTAAATTGTAGCTAGTAATTTTAATCAGTTGTCGCAACAGGTAATTTGCCAAGTACAATAAACCTGGATGCTCCTCTTAAAACGGAGCTCTAGTCAGTGGATAACTGGGGTAGAGAATGACTTGTATATTTTAATAGCACCGAAACTGCTCTACTTTTACCATCATAGACAAACTTTACTGCCAACGATCAGTATGTCTGATGCTAATCTTTTGGATACTGACACCCTGTAACGAAAGACATGACTTACCTAGGAATTCAAAACGAGCGGGAACGTGTCTTGCCTGCAAGATAATAACAAAACGAAGGATGGCCGCTATTGAAGACACAATTTATGCGTGCCTATCTCGTCGAAAACGAGACGATATTTGCACACATGCAAATTTTGGCCATCTTAGAATGGCATAAAAGGCGGGTGCCAGCGCTGCTGTGTTAGGTTTTCCCCCCCCCCCCGGTGGATTGCGTGTGTCGAAGTTGAGGATTGACAGTCAGACTAACAAAGAGGAAGAGCGGCTTAGTTGGTGTCTGTTTCACAACTGTCCTGCGTAACGGGCCGAGAAAGGGAAACCTGAAATCCATTTCGTTGAGGCGACTAAAGAAAGAAAGACAGCTGGCTTGCCGACGAACGAGCGTCGCACTGCACCTCACCCCTCATCATCATCATCATTCATCTTTTTTTATACTACATCGTTGGTGTCACTTTTTCAACCGACCTGAAGTGGAACGGCTACATCAAATAGATAACTGCATCTACTGGAAATTTAGATTACTCTGTCGTGTCAGAAAGTGTTTTCTCGTCAGAATCGATCTTGTATATTCATAAATCTACCATCCGTCCATCCATTGAATGCTGTTGCCATTTCTGGTCGGGTGATCCTTCTATTCATATCGAGATTCTTGGAACATCCAGAGAATGATTTGCAATGCGATGTAATAAATTCTGATTTGACATCTCGACTTTTCTTTTATTCAAATATATTTTCATGGCAACTACTATGACGAGCTTATTTATTTTTATTTTTTGGCCTGGAGCCCCCGACCAGATGAATGTAAGCGCGCTACTATTTCAGGTCCCACCCTTTTACCGTTGAAATAGTTAAATGTAACTTCTACTCGAACATTTTCATTTCTCATGCTTCTCACCTGCAGAACTACTTTTTACTTGCTTCCCTGATAACTACAATATCCAAAATTTAAATCAATTACCAATTTCTGTCTTCTTGAATCCCTTTCACCTTTTTATACTTTCTTCAATACCCCCTGTACCCAGCCTTTTCTCTCACTGTAATCCCCAGCGCGGATGTGCGTTGTGGTGCAGTGGATATCGGCTCGGAACGCGAAATTGGGGATCAGAGCTCGAATTCCAGTTGAATTCATTGCATTCACTTACGCGCAAATACCCTGAGGAAAGGTATTAATCCGTTTCTTCATTCCAGTTATGGATCAAATAACAGGACAGATTGGGCTCTATAGCCTTGGCTGGCAACCACTCTACCGCAGATAGCAATCGCAACCTACTGCGGGATAATATTCTGCCCAGTCAGTCAAGTCTCTTTCGAGACATGATTGCCCAAGCGTGTGTCATGTATGGCACTTAACTGATTGAATCCCCAGCGCACTCGTAGCGAATTCGCCTTGCTAGGGATGAAATGATTAAAAAAAAATGACGTAGAGAAACTTTAGCTCTTCTATTTCAGGGCATATATGAAAATAGAATGCTAACTATTTCCTTAGATATAAAGAAAACAGATGTTGATATTTAATCGCAGCCCCACGGCGACGTGATAGGATACAAGGCTGGTTTTAAGTGGAGAGACTATCCTGTACCTATTAGTGCCCGAAAATTGGCTTGTAGGACAATGAACGTCACGCGGGCTTCGATACTCCACCGACCCTAACTCTTCAGTACAATTAGAGATGCGCAGGGTTCGAATCCTCGAAGCCAGGTAACCCTCATTTCTAGTATTCTGTCCGAAGACAGAAACACAATTGAAAGATAAAAATGTATAAGGCTATATAGAAAAGGTTCATGCAAATTTCTAATCGTTTCTTTCAACAAGTTAAAACACATTTTTAAAATCATAAATCAAATTTATCGACAGATATAATATACTAACATTTCTAATTAGAGCGCATTTCAAATGAAATCTTGAGAAAGAATGTTTAAAATTATTTATTTCGTGTCAAATTTGCATCCCTATAAAAATTAAAGATTATATTAGGAGCATTTTAGACACTTGAGTTTTTATTACTATAAAGGCAAAAAATGCCTCGCAAGCAACAAAAAAGATGTTTTTCAAAATCCTCTTTCGATGAGCGCCTTTTGAAGCTTAGATATTATAATCGCTACGATGTTTGGATAACACATGATCTGAGTGAAAAAAATCTGTTAGGTCGCATTTCTATCCGTGATTTTCTGTATAAACGCTATTATAATGCACCCCTTTTAAAGCAAACAGTGACTAGTGATGAGAAATGCATCCTTTACAACAATGTGCAGCGAAACAGATCCTACAGTAAGCTCCATGAGTCGACTATAGCCACCTCAAAAGCAGGTCTTCATCTGATAAAGCCATGCTGTGCATTAAGTAGAATTAGAAAGGAATCCTGTACTATGAGCTTCTGCCAAGTAACCAGTCAACAATTAATTCTGAAAAGTATTGATCACAACTGAATGAATCAAAGACATAAATTCAAGAAAAACATCCAGAATTAGAAAACATGAAAGCTGCTACTTTTCATCAGGTCAATGCTAAACCTCACGTTTTTTTTTTTTTTGTCGACCCGGAAAAATTAGTGCATATCGATGTTGGGGTGTATTACCACATCCGTCATATTTACCAGACGTTGTTCCTTCGGATTTTTCTTTATTCTGGTCCTTTGAAAATTATCTCAATAGTAACAATTATAATTCTTTGGATAACATAAACAAAAAGAAAACATTTATAAGTCTATTGCCAAAAAAAAAAAATTCTGGAAAGACAGATTCTTTAAGTTGAAAGAAAAATGGAAAAGTGTTGTGCAACAAAATGGTTCATATTTAGTTGAATAAATATTTAATACTATAACTTCGTCTTATCTTATAACTTTTTTAAAAAAATCGGCATAGACTTTACTTTCCCTTAAAAATCAGTATGAACCTCAATTTACCTTGAAAATCCACATGAACTTTTCGGACAACTGAATAATCTGTTTATTCAAGGGCAGATAACCTATTATGCTACTATCATCAAGATATTCAGAAACGCAGTCTTTCACTGCAAAGCCTATGCAGGTGCTGACTACGGATGTGATCACATACAAGTTTTTGAAAACTAAGGATAAGACTAAGGCTATTAAAGACCTTACACAGACCTAAGACAGCAATACAATACACTCGTGAATGACCTGAACCTGCAGAATATGTACATTGACTGTGTGAAAACGAAATACGAAAGACAAATTGAAACGGAAGCTTAAAATGGGACGCACTAAGAGTGGCTCTAGTGACACCGACGAACGATATCATTCTGAAGGAAAAATCACGTAGGGAGAAAAATGAGTAGATCTTGACCGGATACAAAAAAATCAAAAACAATGCCAAGATATAGAACGGATTACAAGAAAATACCAAAAGAAATAAAGAGAAAAGGCAAGCAGGCTAAAGAAAGATGGCTCATCGACAAATGTGCTGAAGTAGAGAGACTGAGCACTACATATAATGATGACAGGCATAAAAAAATTAAGGAAACAACAGGACAAAAAAAACCCTACTCAGCAACAAGATGTATTAAAAAAGGATGTTGGGATCCAGAGACTCATTGCAACTAAGAATTTTGAGAGTTGCAAAAGACAGAGCCAAGTGGAAGTTTACTTTCAGTTTTGATGAAAATTCAATATACGAAAACTTTCAAATCAAAATACCCGCAATATATATATATATATACGCAGTATAGCCCGGCCTTGCTCGGGTGTAATGAAAGCTTTAAAACTAATCCATGATGATGGCGCTCAGACTATTTGGACGTTGGCACGAAAGACGAAAAAGCAATAATTGTTTCCAGTTAAAGCGAAACCGTAGACAGAAAGAAAAATGAATGGATGTAAGTAAAATTTTGATTTCCCGGTATCGATATCAAGTAAGTTGAGTTCTTCGTAAACTGAATTTTCCTCTGATGAAATGGTATCATGGCAGAGACTAAGAACTACAATTATACCTACTTAGAGCCAAACCCGAAGAAAATACTGAAATAAAAAGGCTGAAAAAATTACAGACATACAGGCAGATAAACAGAGACACACAGAAACATCTTGCTTTATTTATATATATATATATATATATATATATCATCGATTTTTTGCACTATTGTAACAAATGCAACTTGAAATTTCTGAATATCGTTTCTTATGTCTTTGTCTATGAGTGTATCAAATTTGATTAAAATCGGACCACTCCTTCTATAACTCGACTTTTTCGATTATCGATTTTCGATATTTATCGGGGGTACCTTGACACAAAACCTATCTAAGAACACTCGCAGACGCTTATACTACAACTGTAAATTTTCCAGAAAATCGGTTAAGTCGTTTCGGAATCTATAGGTAACGGACACACACACACACACACAAAAAAACACACACACACACACATAGACGCACACAGACAAAGTTCCATTTATAAATAAGTTTATATATATATATAGTCATCTGCAGACAGATCTGTTTCGCTGTATCACAGAAGCTCATCAGTACGGCTTAGAGTCCGATCGCTTCCTAACCCAGGATTGAAACCCGAGTGAATCGGTGTCAGTCGGCGATTATATATATATATATATATATATATATATATATATATATAAAAAAGTAGAATCCTTGGTATTTGGTAAAGTTAATTCCACAGGAGATTAAATCCAAAGAGAACTCAATGTTAAAATTTATTGTTAAATTTAACAGAGTATTATAATCAAGAACAAATTTGGATAGTATTATGAACCCATAAGTAATATTAAATTTCGCGGCTCTCTTATCACTGTTCTTCAGATCAAATTCATACAACAAGAATGGTTCAAATCCATCCAGAAAAAGTCAAGTGAAATAGAAAAAGGAAAATATTAAAAGAAAGAAAAAAAGAGAAAGAAAGGAGAAGAAAATAATAAGGGAATCGGAGTTTATCTGAAAATATTAAATCTTAGCGTCATGTGGCGTCCTTGGCCTAGCTTTACAAAAAAAAAAAAAAAAAACGTAGCAAAGGAAAACAATGAATATTGACATGGGTTGCTAGTTTTTAGATGCATGACATTCAAAATTAAAAATTATAAATGAGGGGTTGAATTTTCGCTAGAAAAATTCATTGTTAGTTTTAATTACAATATATATATATAGATATATATATATATATATATATATATATATATATATATACTATTCATCTTCAGGTGATATTTTGAAATAATTCTTTGTGTAGTAATATAATGATTTTACAAACGGTTGTAATAAAAAATTTACAACATTACACTCTACTTTGTATTGAACACTCGTTTGGTTTAATTTACCTGTTCTTTCACCTTCTTATAATGCATACATATATATATATATATATATATATATATATATATACACTGATGCATGTTTGATTAAATAATATAGACCACTTTTGTCTATATTTTTTTTGTATTTTTTCATATTTTCTGATAGCCTTAAGAGCATTATCATTAAATGATGACAGAAAATCACAATATTGCTACGTAATTTATTTTATAATCTAATCTATGCTTTCGTCTTACATAAGCCGTTTTCAATGATTTCAAATTACCTTATAGTATAACAATTCCCGAACATTAATTACAATAATGACAGTCTGTGTTTGTTAATATTGAAGATTTCCAAGCAACGACAAACCCGTCTATACAAGACGCTGGAAGCGAATATCGTAGTACAGCTAATGACGTCACACAACTACACGAGAATGAAAACAAGATATATTAATTATGGGAGGCCATTGGAATAAACCAACGGCTTTCGTTATTAATTATAGGTATTTAATTATATACATTCGAATATGTTTCTTTTTTTGATTTTTGTAAGAAATATAAAAATTTTTCATAATGATTTTCACAAACACTTTCAACCACTTCTCTTGTTTTTCTGAAAACTGTTGTATTTCCGATGTTGCATATATTCATTTGATTGTAGTTGTGAAAGGGTTGGTGTGTAGTACAATATTTTTTTTAATTTATTGCGTTTGTCAGGAGGAGCCTCATTTCTAAGTAGGATTATTCCACTAGCTTTTTGTTTTGCATTGAATATGAAATAGAATATGGTATTTACCTGCTCCCACACTGGAGTGTGATGTGACATGAGATCTTTGTTACGTAGGGATTTGACCGCGTACGGACGGGTTCAGGGACAAAAATTCCCCAGTCCCCTTAACCACCGGTTGAGCTGGGCCTGGTGGCGATCATCTGGTTCACCCCTCTGTTACAATGTAGTGGCACGGCCGCGGGACACTGTTTTCCGGGATCGGGCATCTGTTCAGTGTAATTTTTCTCAATTGTGACCCTGCCCTCGCGGTCAGAGCCACCACTGAGTCGCGTTCTATCATCGAGGACAGAGACGCAACTGAGAGATGATTCGGTACCCACCCGACACAAAAATGTGGCGGGTAAATATAGGTGATTTACTAAGCGTAGCTTAGATGTGGCACAAGGCCGAAAGCAAGGGACACCCAGTGAGGATCAAACTCACTACTCAGTTGTAAGGATTCTAGCGAGACAAGCTTGCTAACCATTGCACCATCCCGAGGTGCCCATATGAAATAGAATATTTGAGAGCCTTGAAAGTGTTTTCAATTTATTTCTCCTCTTTATGTAATTATACAGAACTGCAAATCACAAGTACTCTTAAATAGAATTCGATGGTTCTTCTGGATTTGATTTTTTTTTTGTTATGTTGGGTATGGAATTTTAATAGATTGCACTGGTCCACATTTTTTTTTTTTTTTTTTTTACCCAAATGTCGTTGGGCAATAAGCATATGTTTCCGGGCAATTTTTTAGTTAGGATATTAGAGAAGCTTGAAATTATATTCAATACGTTTTCATCTTAATTTTAATACTGAGGGCTGTAAATTCTGAGTGCTCTGAAGTAGAATCTGCTGATTAATCCGGATTTTATTTTGTCGTTATGATGTGAATAGAAATTTATTATACGAATTCGTGCAAACCATAAAACAAACTGCCGCCTCTGTGTGTTATCTTTAATGTTCACTTTCATTTATATATATATATATATATATATATATATATATTGTCTTCCGCAGACAAATCTGTTTCGCCGTATCACAGCTCATCAGTATGGTTAGACGACTCCGATTGCTTTTTTACCCAGGACTGAAACCCGACCGAAATGGCGTCAGTCGGCGACTCTACCCCTGGACTATGGGCGTTCGGTGGAAGTAGGCAGACTTTTTAGCGCATATCATTATACGCGCCCAATAGTTAGAGCGCTCTAATTCATTTCACTGAATGAGATGATCCACGTATACTGTCTTAATATGTATAGAGAAAACTACTAAAAAGTTGTAAGCACACACACACACACACACACATATATATATATATATATATATATAGGAAAAACTAATAAAAGGTGGAAGTTTAAAAATGTATTTTTTTGACAGTATTTATTTATTTCTATTATTATATATATATATTTGATATTTCAGACCGGCCTCGGTCTTTCATCAGAAACAAATGATTTTAAATTTAAATTCTTAGTTTAAATCTTAAAATCATTTGTTTCTGATGAAAGACCGAGGTCGGTCTGAAATATCAAATATATATATATAATAATAGAAATAAATAAATACTGTCAAAAAAATACATTTTTAAACTTCCACCTTTTATTAGTTTTTCCTACATATATATATATATATATATATATATGTGTGTGTGTGTGTGTTAAAAATATACTCAGTTATGATTTGAGATTACGGACAGGATGGTTAAATGAAAAGAAGACAATAGGAAAACTGTATTTAACTTGCCTACGCGTTTCGTCCTGTGATGGACTTTATTAAGGTAAAAAGACGAAATGAGCTTTATTCTAAATTACGTATCTATAAACAAATAGTGTTAGAAACTATAAAAAAAAAACACTCCGAAATCATTCAAAAAGATTAACAGAATATTTTAGTTTTAGAACTCCTTCATGTGTAGTGCAAAGCTGTATGAACCTGACATACTTTTAGTATGGTTACATTTAGTGATAATTTTTGTTCTTTCATTCAATAGTTCATTTTTGTTTATGAATAACATAGTCTCTAACTTTTCTTCTTGGCACAGTCTACATATTTGGCCACCGTTATACTTGGCTATTTTCACTAAACTCTACGTTATGTCTGGGTCTTTTCCATATTTTGATTTCAATTTTCACACGTGGCTAGCCAATTTTTTACAGATTTTTAAGTTTTCTATTTTGAATATAGACTTGTAATTGAACCATCAATATATATATATATATATATATATATATATATATATATATATATATTCATTCAGCAATGAATTAGAACATTCTCAGCTATTGGGCGTGTATAATGATCATATACACACAAAAAAGTCTGCCTCCTTCTACCGAGCACCCGTAGTTCAGAGGTAGAATCCCCGACTGACGCCAATTCGGTCGGGTTTCAATCCTGGATACAGCGAAACAGATCTGTCTGCGGATGACTATATATATATATATATATATATATATATATATATATATATATATATAAGGCACCAACGTGCCTTATGGATTAAAAATCCATAAGGCACGTTGGTGTCAACAACGTTGTTCACCTAACCGTGAATATAAATCGACTGATGGGATTATCAAACAGGAATACAACCACAGTGTTCAGGATCCCATTGTTGAACATCAGCCCCCAGGAGACATTCCCAGCAAACCAAGGATTCAATGGCCTAAAGGTAATCAGAAAACTCTTTGTTCAAATCTTGATGAAGAGCTTTCATTTTTACTACCGATTCACCTTAAGGGTCCCATTGAAAAACAAACGGGCATATTTTGCAACATCGTATATAACGTTTGTTTTGACAGATTTGGCATAGAACCAAACAGAAGAGAAAACGCATTTAAAAAACCAAACAGACGACAAATGCAAAAGGGGAAATTAAGATCCGAACAACGGTTATTAAAACGCCGTCTGAAAGAATCCCCTTTGCATGAAAAAGAGGGAATATTAATTCTCTTAAATAACATCAAACAAGAAATTCTGAAAATATCATGAGCAGAAAACCAACGGAAGAATCGAAAGAAAAAACGCCAGGCCCGGAAATCATTTTATACGAACCCATATGGACTTGCTAAATGTCGCCTTCAATCTATTGTTCGACAAGCGTCATGTTGGATTTGGCGCAATTCGAAGAAATTCGCAAAGAAAGCATGACGTCGTCTACTTCTTCCGTTCTCGTTCTGCTCTTGAATTTTAAAAAAACTGTTAAAGCGTTTTCATCTGTCTCAATGTGCCAATTGATTTTATTTTTCTGCCATTTACTTTGCCCAGTAGCGATTGCTGCTGGTGGTGCCAGGGGTGGCAGTCCCGCTTTAAACCACCGAAAATGTGTATTCACCCTTGGTTAGCGGCTGATGAGGGCAAAGTAAATGCACATGTGGTCATTGGTCACATGTTGTATGTAAGAAAAAAAAATATATATATAGTCAAGTTTACTAATCAGTATGTCACTCGTCATTTTCTGTTTATAAAGTTCTGCCCAGCAGAGGTTCATTAAAAGTTATAATTGGAATCTTATGACAGTAATTATAAGGATGTAGATGTGGTGTAATAGAACAAAAAATCGGAGAGCCGAGATCGAATATCCGCCAAAATTATTTAATTCACTTTCACTGAAATACCTTTTGGAATGGTAGAAATCTATCTTTTCTCTCTCCAACTATGGTTGAACTAGCAGGACAAATTGGTTTCTGAAGACTTTATTGGAAATTATTCTACAGATTATGACTCAATAAAACCACCCATCTCCCATAAAGTCTGGGTCACTCGAGCCATGAAAACGCACATTAAACGCACTTTAAACTAGAGTTGCGCATTCTTTTACGGGCGATGAAAGTGTTGATTCATGAGAGAAACCATCCGTCATTCACCGGGTTCTATGAAGTTTACAATGCTGGTAGCTAATTCTTAATATAGACGCCAGCCTCGGCATAAACAGTTACTGACCGGGCCTGTGTTTTATGCTGAATGTATACTGAATGGGCCATAATTACAATTATAGTCCACTCAACATATATTTAGCTTCTGGGAGATATCGCATAATTTATGAAATCAAGGTCAGAACACAACAAACCTTCGGTGTCTTGAGCCTTCAAGCTAGTTCGTTTATGAAGTGCATTTTTAGTTGAAAAAACGGTATATGTTGCAAGCACGGCCCTACCATGTGGTGCAGTAAGATCGTCTAACGAAGCCGGTATTATCAAGATTTATGACCAGAATTCTAATGTTCCAATCACTTGGCTACGCGGCCATATTTTTCATTCAATAGGAATTATTAACTTTGCTAATTATAGCAAAATTGTAAATATTCTGCTGGAAGACATTTGCAACGGGAAAACTGTTCAGACATTTCATAATATTTAATATTTTTATGCTTTATTATCCTTATTATTAAAATATTGAAAGGTCGATAAATACAGAAGTAAAAACAAAAGGGTTGCTTTTTGCAAATAACGCCCATTCTCTCTCACTTTGGTAGCTCAAGACAGAAAATCGAAATGATATTTTTCGTTCAATATTTTCAAACGATGTTTCAAGAATATCACCAACCAGAACAATCCTACTCGGGGTTTGTTCATATCGTACGTACGCACGTAGAAGTGGTGGTGGAGGGGGGTATCAAAAAGTGTAATTTTGCGTACAGGGGAAACGGAGTTCCAAGGTCAAGTACATACATATGAAAAAAAGTTATGCTGATCTTAAAATTTTGTTAACAGTAAAAAAAGAACGTATTTGTGTCAAGCTAACTAAAGTTCTTTGGTTGTCAACGCTGTTATAATTTTTTGTTTTGAAATTAACCAAAACAAGCCTGGGAAACAACGTTTGCATCAAGGCTTGAACTCAAAAAGAAAGAGTAGAACGCCGTTGAATTTGAAAGTAAATTTTATTGCAAAATAGACAGACTCTGCCTACACGTATCCACTATCTGGTATTAAGTTTTCAAAAGATGAAGGCATGAAACAGTGCAATCTGTTTTACCTCAGTATTTTTGATAGTTTATTTCGTGTTCGTTGAAGATGCCGGACTATTATTTAAAACAAATAAACACGTTTGGTACGAAAATTTTTTGACACCTGCTCTCATTAAAAAAAGCAGGATAGCATTCTAAAGTAGTTGAACAAACTAAAAAGACGATGGTGAAAACTTGAATGACGAATTGTTTCAGTTAAAATCAAGGATTTCTCAAGTCAAGAGCCAAAATAAAACCTTTTTCATGTTTTGTAAAACGTGCCAAATACAAGTCAGGAATATTAAAATCAAGCAAGTACAAAAATTTAAATACCTGGGATGTGTTATAACAGAAGACGGAAAGTGTGACACAGAGATCCGAAGGCGAAATGGCATGGCGAAGTAAGAATTCCAGAAGTTGAGTAAAGTTTTAAGAAACAAGACAATTTCGCTAAAAACAAAGAAGAGAGTACTGGATTGCTATGCGATGTCAGTTCTTCAATATGGCAGTGAATGCTGGACAATATCATCAAAGATGTAGGAAAAACTTGAAGCAACCAAAATGTTGTTCTACAGAAGCATACTGGATATAAAGTGGCGTATCAGTTTCATATTACAATCAATATATAAACTGACCCCTCATTTTGTGACCACATCAGTTTCTATACATTTATATTCCTGAGATCCGAAAGCACAAAGAAACAGGACAATTTCGCTAGAAACAAAGAAGAGAGTACTGGATTGCTATGCGATGTCAGTTCTTCAATATGGCAGTGAATGCTGGACAATATCATCGAAGATGTAGGAAAAACTTAAAACAACTGAAATGTGGTTCTACAGAAGGATGCTGCTGATATCATGGGTCGAGCATGTAAGCAATGATGAGTTCTTAGAAATGATGAAAACCAAAAGGAATTAATACTGAACATCAGAAAGAGACAGCTAAAGTTTCTAGGACATGCAATGAGGAAGGACGGCTTGGAAAACCTGATACTACCAGGCCAGATAGAGGAGAAAAGAGATAGGGGAAAGCAGCGAATAACATATTTGAGGGACCTAATCAGGTGAATGATGGAACGAGGGTTGCATGGTGTAACAGGAAAGGCGTGCTAAGAGTCACCAGGGATAGGGAGACGTGGAAAACCATCATCGCCTACGTCCTGAAGGAACAAGGCACATAGAAGAAGAAAATAGAGGAAGTAAATACAAAAAGTACGTATGCATAGGAGAGGGGGCCCATTAAAAAGTAAGTATGTGTACAAGGGGGCTCAAAATATTCGAAATTTGACCGTATTTACAATGTGAATGACCCTTTTTATAAGGAAAGTGTTTCTAGGGAAATCTACTCTGGACAAAGCCGTGCTGATCCTTGACATTTTTCGAACGCAAACGGGATTCTTTAGCACCTCTTCTGGATTGAAAATCCTCTTCTGACGACCTTCGTTTAACTAAACACACAACCTCTTTTTAAAGGATTTATATTCTTTACTCAGATGAATGAATGTTTGCATTTCGTCTTTAAAATTGTATTCAGTTGGATATTTAACCACATAGGTTCAGGCCTCCCGAAACGTTTATTTAGTATAGTTTACTCCTTTTTCAAATCTTTCAACAACTCTCTTCAAAAGAATGTGAGTATTGTCTAGCTTGAAGAATGTCTACAGTGAAAATTTTAACAGGATTGCCACCATTGAATTTTTTTACATCTTAATCATATCTAGTCGAAGATAATTATCATGAAAAACTATTGAATTATCAAATAACCGAATATATTTTTATTTATCAATAACTAAAAGTATTTATCACTATTTTTATATCATTTTCATACCTCTTATATATATATATATATATATATATATATATATATATACACATAAAACTCAGCACATTATCTAAAATTGTTATTGTTGTAGCTTGTTATGGCCAAGAAGAAAGATACGAAAACAAGAAGGTAAATTTAACCAGTGTATTAGAATAACAGAACATATATACAAATAAGAGTGTTAGTAGTTAGCAAATAGAAGTGTACGTCCAAACTGGCAAGTTACACTGCCTCGACGACTGCCTCAACGACTGTTTCTGACTGCCTCCCCGGAAGTCATGCAGGTTAGTATTTATTGACGGAAGAAGCGTACATTCCTATCGTTGTCGTCTTGTGGCCATTGGCCGAGATAGAACTCACTATACCCCTCCAGTATTCCCTGTGTATTTGGAATCCCGGCGCATTTTTGAAGCAAAATTCATATCTTGTCAAATAGCTGAATACTTGATGCTTCGCCAGGGCTACCAAGGGTGTTTTTATTGTGACACCAACACTAGATGGGTTGCCGCCAGGCCCCATCCTGTTATTTAACCAATAACTAGGAGGGAAGTGGCGGTACCCTTTCCCAAGGGTACCAGTGCTTAAGTGAATGCAGGATACTCAACTGGAATTCGAACTCGGCTCACCATAGATAAGCACCATAACAGTTATAAACTATAATTTATTTCGACAGGCGAATATATCCATCACTTCAGACCACGATTTCATTTGGTTTAAATTTTCTCAGATGACATCTTTATAGGTACCGGTATTTTTACATAAGTTCCTGATTACGGGAAGAATTAACTTTTTATATTAAATAGATCTTTTTAGATTATCCTCTTCGCTTACTTGGAAATCGATGTCAATCTGTTTCATGATTAAACAAAATCTTCAGGCCATGTGCATTGTTTTAACTCGACTATTTATATATGGTCAGTGGTGTATTATAGTTAGGTCTATTGTGTTATTCTAACGGTTATTTGGATAGGAGTTAACAGTTATGTTTCAAACCATTCTACATGCTATTGGAGTAGATAGACTAAACTATCGCCCGGTTCACACTCCACCCACATCTATTGAACAGGTGAAGAGGCTCATCCCTTGTTTCCTGTTTAGGATGTGGTTTCCGACTTTCTCTTGTCCAATCATTTTCACTCTTTTCTCTCTTTATTTTTTTTTTCAATTGGAGTAGATAGACTAAACTATCACCCGGTTCACACTCCACCCTCGTCTATTGAACAGGTGAAGAAGCTCATCCCTTGTTTCCTGTTTAGGATGCGGTTTCCGGTTTTCTCTTTTCCAATCTTCTCACTTCTTTTTTTTTCAATTGGAGTAGATAGAATAAACTATTGCCCGGTTCACACTCCACCCACATCTATTGAACAGGTGTAGAGGCTCGTCTCTTGTTCCCTGTTTAGGATGCGGTTTCCGGTTTTCTCTTTTCCAATCTTTTTCACTCTTTTCTCTCTTTATTTTTTTTTCAATTGGAGTAGATAGACTAAACTATCGCCCGTTTCACACTCCACCCACATCTATTGAACAGGTGAAGAGGCTCATCCCTTGTTCCCTGTTTAGGATGTGGTTTCCGTCTTTCTCTTTTCCATTCTTTTTACCCTCACGTAGCCCCCTGCGCATCAGTGGCGTTATCGCCTTGCTTGCAGTGATATGATTAAAAAAAAAAGTAGAAATAACTGTCGATCCGAATGCATTTTTTTTAAAAGATATTTTATAGTGTTGATTGCTTTACTCATTATTAATGTGAGGCTTTGCGGTTTGGTAATTTGTTTATTATCTATATAATATTATTTACTTATTTATTGATTTTTATTAATTTTTTATTTTCATTAATTTGATTTTTTTATTTCTTTTTGTTCATTCTTAGCTTTCGATCTTTAAGTAATTTAGTAAAACTTTGTTTTCATGTCTGCATTTTGAGATGAATTTGAATCGTTTATTTGGCAATTTATGTTGCCCTTTAAAGAAAACTATAGCAATTTTCTCCTCCAAGCAGAAATTACATTTTTTTTAATTTAGTGTAGGCCGATACTGTTTTCTTTATATTTTCGGTCTGGTTTGGTTATGTGTTTTAATTTCTCAGATATGTTTAGAAAGTATTGAGCTATTCGCGTGTATACTTTTTGTAACTGATGTTTTCTTGTGTGTAGTTTCTTTGTTTCTAGAGTCATTCAGTTTCTTTTCTGTATATTTTTCTTCTTTATTTGCTCATTGGTCTGCTTGTATTTTTATGCACTAAAATTACAACAATATATATAGAAATTTTACAATCACAAACTAAATCTGTATTATGATAAGTAATGTCTCTCTAAATATTATGCCAATTAAAGGGCGATGGAAATTAACCATAATTCAGTCAGTCAGTTAAGTGCCATAGGGTGATCATGTCTCGAAAGAGATATGACTGACTGGGCAGAAGATTATTCCGTAGTGGGTTGCCATTGCTTTCTGCGATAGACTGGTTGACAGCCAAGGCTATAGAACCTAATCTGTGCTGTTATTTAATCCATAACTGGAAAGAAGAAACGGATTAATACCTTTTCCAAGGGTATTTGCGCGTAAGTGACTGCAATGAATTCAACTGGAATTCAAACTCGGCTCCCCGATTTCTCGTTCCGAGCCTCACATCCATAATTACGTCGGACATAATAGCAAAAACTATAACTTACAAGAATAAAGGCGAAAATGTAATCTAGGTCTTGTAGAAAAAATAACTATTTAAAAAATATTAAATAATCCAATTTAATAAACAAAACAAATGAATAATAGTCATATGTACGCATAAGAACAAATATCTGTTCAAATAGATCGAACCAAATTGCTTTCAGATTAAGGCTTAGCTGGCTTTTTTCTTTTCTTTTATTTCCTTTTATGAATTTTCAAACTCAGATTTTTTCAAATATGCTTTTTAAATGTATGATTTTATAGTCACTATTTTGATGTTACAATTTACTGTTTATTTGGATACATGTCTAGGTTTTTGAATATCATATAATATGAAAATATACTTAAAACATATTAATCAAAATATTTATTTTATGCATTATGCAATGTTTTATATATGTAAGATGTAAATATTTATATGTGTGTATTTATTATTGGTTTAACTGCTTATATGGGTGATTTTATGTTTCTTGTCTGTACCTACAGTTCATATATATTCTTTAGATGAATGGGAGCCTTTACAATTGCACGCTTATTAGTCCTCTCCTCTCTCTCACTATATATATATATATATATATATATATATATATGGTGATTGAAAGGTAACGCTCTATTGTATATATAAGTAGCCAGGAATACTGATTTAACACCCTGTGACATTTTTCTTTGCGATTGGTTAAAGGTGTATGTCTACTATACCCAAATAAGACTATGAAAGAACTTCAATGTCGAATACAAGAAGTTACATCATCAATATCTGTTGTGGATTCCACGTTAGGATCCGCACAAAATAATGAACAACAAAACAGATATTGAGATAGAAAAATATGTTATATTAAACGTAAAGTTACAAAATGGAACGTAGGTTAGGAATCCAGGAATACGATTAATAAGGAATATATATATATAAATCTTTGAAGTGAAGCCGTCTCTGAAATATTATACTTGCTGAGTGGATCTCAGAACTACTATTACTACTGACGCGGTATTCTCTGTGCAACTTCGGTATCTCTCGGTATCTTACAGATCAGTCACGGTACTTGTACTCTTCTCCAACTGATCTCACGTATCTCAATATGTCAGGAATATATGTATACTCATGTCGAGTTCATTATCATAGGATAATGGAAAACACCACAACAATATCACAAGAGTTTCTGGTTAAAACAGTTGACACGATTCCTGGGCATCTTGAAAAACTGGTATCAAAACCTGGAGCCCATATCAAATTTTAAATAAAACCAGATGCTAAACGCTTTCCTATCATATCGGTTTCTTGTAAAAATTATATTTAGTAAATGAATTAAGAGATTTTAAAATGTGAGTATATCTTATTGATAATTTTGTGTTTGTGTGCATGGAACTTGTTGTGGATTCCTGGTGAGGAACCCCACAAAATAATGAACAACAAAACAGATAATTGAGATAGAAAAATAAGTTATATTAAACGTAAATATACAAACATGAACGCAGGTTAGTAATCCAGGAATACGATTAGTAAGGAATATATATATACAAGTCTTGAAGTGAAGCCGTGCTGAAATTAGTATGTCCACGTCGAACTGGCGGGTGCTGTGTAATATTATTCTGGCTAACTGGAGCTCAGAGCTACTATCACTACGAACGTGGTATTCTCTGTGAAACTTCGGTATCTTTCGGTATCTTACGGTAACCTACGGATCTCTTATGGTGTCTCAATAGCAGGAGTATATGTATATACTCAAGTTCTTTATCATAGAAAAAGGGGATATCCCACAACAGAACTACATAATATTTTTCATATAACTATTGTATTGAGTATGGTGATTTGTAGATAGATAAAGATATGCTTCTATCGTCAGTACGTGTAGTAATATTCATGTGTATCTACATATATATTCCTATAATTGGATAAATATATATATTTATGAGATGAGTAATTGTAAATATTCTTGTATTATTTTCAGTTATTGTTCTCATTTTGGTTGATAAAGATGTTACTATAGACACAGCGTTTCGACCAATTACCCTTTGACCAACATCAGGTGTCCATTAATCGGCTGATATGGATTATTTTGTTGATTATTGTTCTCATCTTGGTTGATAAAGATGTTATTATAGACACAACGTTTCGACCAAGTACCATCTGATCAACATCAGATGTTCATTGATTGGCTGATGTGGGTTATGTTGCTGATTATTGTTTTAATCTTCGTTGATATAGTTGTTATTATAGACACAACGTTCCGACCAAGTACACTCTGATCAGCATCAGGTACTTATTGATTGGCTGATATGGATTACCTTATTGATCATTGTTCTCATCTTGATTAATATAGATGTTATTATAGACAGAACGTTTCGACCAAGTACCCTCTGGTCAACATCAGGTATCCATTGATCGGATGGTATGGATTATCTTTTTGATTATTGTTCTCATCTTGGTTGATATAGATGTTATTATAGACTCAACGTTTCGACCAAGTAATTTTTGGTCTTTTGCACTTTTTTCTATACTAATTTCTCTCGTTGGAACAACCAAATCTTTGCTTATATATATATATATATATATATATATATATATATATATATATATATATATATATATAAGAAAAATCTGCCGCTCATGAGCTTTTCAACGAAAAATTTATTCATGCTTGAAATACTGGTTTCTGTATGATAAAATAAGTTAAGCAACGTCCTAGGTGGATGTCTTCTTGTGAATAACCGGTGCTATAAGCTTGATTGTTCTGGTAATAGTTAATGGCTCTGTATTGACTAATCAGAGATTTAGTTTCAGTTCCCGCTGAGACCCTTATATTAACTTTTACGCAAGCACACAAAGAGATATATTCACATATCTATTAATCTTTTCCCCGCAATCTATAAGTTAAATAGTTAGATTTATATGTTCTTTCTTTTAAATAACCTTCAAGTCTAAGTAAGCCATAGAAAACGAATAAATATTTCAACAAACACAGATTAGCAACACAGGCATATATTTAAAAATGATTCATATTTTCTGGAAGATTAATGTATAGAAACATTCGTAGCCACGAAGTGAAGGATCAGTTTGTATATCTTTTTTAATTTAGAATTGATATCTTATCTCATAACAACATTAAAATGTCTTGTTTGTATTTGAAATTCCGGTCAGGAATTAGTTCATTATTTCTCAAAACATTAATTACTAAGATATATCAGTAAAACATTATTGTATCCCACATCAAAACATTTTGCAACACCAAAATATTTTGTGGTAGTAAATAATAAGTCAAATATTGATAAGTCATAAAAAACAAATATTAACAAATATTGATAATAATAAATATTGATAAGTCATAAAAAACGCATCAATCAATAAAACAATGTCAGATAATTATTATGTCAAGCAAGTAACCCGATAAAAATTAAACTTGAAGCTTTTTCAATTTATTGATTAAAATATATTTAAACATGTTTTGGGTGCTCTTTGGCAGAAGTTCTAAGTCAAACCTCTGTTAAAAATAATTCTCGTTTGAATAAAAGAAACAATTTAAAATGGAGAGAAATTATTTTGGGATTTAAGATTACCTGGAGAAATCATAGATACTAGCAAAACCCGTGGTTTTCCACGAAATGCTAAATATGATTTCCTGTGAAAATTCTACTTTGTCATACTACAAATGATAGTAACGTCTGCAAACAGAAAGGTATTAGATAATAAAATAACGATAATACAGAGTGTAATTTTATTAAAATATCTATAAAAGTAATGTCCATAGAAGCTACTTTACTGTAATCTTATATTAAGCGGCGTATGCACAGACCATAACCAAAACACTGTACGCTATATTATGAGAGAGTTTGAAAGATATTTTTTTTATTACAGAATAATCATCGCCCCTGTTTCTATTGTAAACAGAAAAAAACCAACTGAGTAATGGCCAAGGGTGTAGAGGCCAGAAATTTTGTTGTCATGTCGCGTGATATGAAAACAAACCTACCTATTTTACGATATTATACAGTACACACACATATATACACACACACAGAATTATTGCTACCCCCCAGGTTAAACTGCTACTTCTACGCTAATGCTATAGGCTCTCTCCTCCTACTCTCTCACTCTTTACTACCCTTCCGTTTGGCAAAGGTTAGTGAAAGGCTGAGGAGAGTAGCGTTTATACTTTATAAAAAGATAGTGAAAGGAAAAGCTCGTGTAGAGAGTAAGTGTTATCTTTCTTCAGTGGAGTAACGGACGGAGGAACTAAGTACCTAAGTAACTAACTAATTAAGGATAGAACAAGCAGAATTATTACGTGATATTGAATTGTTACAGGAGAAAATCTGCCGGAGTGAAATAAAATTGTCCATAGTTATTGATATTTCAAATGTGTCAGTCCTTCGTTCAAAATTCTTCTCATCCGATGAGAAGAAAGAATTTAATAAGATTTAATGATTTTTGGAGGTGGAGATTCAAAATTTCCTGGCGGGGGCAAAGAGGAATTGAAATCAAGTAAACGACAACCTGTCGAAGTAAAAGAAATCTCTGCATATTCACTGATATTTCAAATGAGGCAATGCTTCGCTAAAAATAATTACTTTGCGCATAAACTAAACCATTCCGGAAAAGAGTAAAATTATTTTTGAATTTCAGATTTCTTGGTTAAAGCAAAAGGTGATTTAACAATATGCCTGCTTGAAAGATTCCTACACTGTAACTGTTTGTTTTTTTTAGATGAGTCAATCTTTCGTTTAAAAGAATCGTTTTCCATATAAAAACAACAATTCAGAAAAAAAGTTTTTAAAAAAATTTTTGGTTTTGAAATTTCTTTTTGAAAGAGAAATTGAAGTTTTGCACGAGACAACGAAAAATCTCCATAGTCACTGATATTTCAAATGTAAATCCTTCGATAAAATGATTTCTCCTCCGTATAAAAGAAACAGTTCAGTATGGTGTGAAATTAGTTTTGATTTACGATTGAATTTCTCTAGAAGACAATCTGCTGCCGTGAAAGATAGATCTCCATAGTCACAGATATTTCAAACATTCAATTCTGCTGTAAAAAGAATTATGTTCCGAATAAAAGAAACAATTCAGTAAGGTGTGAAATTATTCATACACTAGCAGGATAGCCTGGCGTTGCTCGGGTGTAATGAAAGCTTTAAAACTAATCCATGGTCCTGGAGCTCAGATTCTTTGGAAGTTGGCACGAAAGACTAAAAAGCAATAGTTGTTTCCAGTTAAAGCGAAACCGTAGACTGAAAGAAAAATAAATAGATGTAAGTCAAATTTTGATTTCCTGGTATCGATATCAAATAAGTTTTTTTCGTCGTAAACTGAATTTTGAAGGCTAAATAAGTCCTCTGAGTAAATGGTATCATGGCTGAGACTAAGAACTACAATTATATCTACTTAGAGCCAAACTGAAGCAAAACTAAAATAAAAGGGCTGAAAAAATACAGACATACAGGCAGATAAACACATACACACACACACAAACATCTTGCCTTATTTATATATATATATTATCGATTTTCTGCAATATTGTAAGAACTGCAACCTTGAAATTTCTGAATATCGTTTCTTATGTCTTTGTGTATGAGTGTATCAAATTTGATTATAACCGGACCACTCCTTCTATAACCCGATCTTTTCGATTATCAATTTTCGATATTTATCTGGGGTACCACGACACGAAACCTAGGTAGGAACACTCGCAGACGCTTATAGTACAACTGTGTAAATTTTCAAGAAAATCGGTTCAGCCGTTTCGGAGTCTATAGTTAACAGATACACACACACACACACACAGGCGCACACACACACAGACACAAAGTTCCATTTATAAATAAGTTTAGATACAAAGAACCAGACAGGTCAAAACGTCTGTGATGTGTTCGTAATAGAAAAATAATATAAACTGAAGTTATATTGAATTATGTTTACGTAGTACAGCCATGTTAAATCAAAATTCTGAAAGAAAAATCATCGTGTAAGATGATTGATTGCGATGTGCATCTGCTTGATTCTCTTACTACTGATAATCATCAGGCATTAAAGGGACAGATTAAAAACACATTCCTGCCAAAAAACATAAACCTTGTATACTACCGGATATAATTATTAGGCAACACTACTTTTTTAAAAAAAATAATGTATTTCATACTATTTTTAAGTAGATAATTCTAAATGAAAATAGAATGGTTCTTTTGTTATTACTACTTTGCAAAATTTTACAAACCATAGAAGCAAAAATGAACTCGCACGAATCACCCCAAATTTTCTTCATTCTTTCATTGATGGATATAGGTAATTATTAAATATTTATAAATTTATTTGAGGCACATGTTATTGTGCAGTATTAACAAAAGAACCATTCTATTTTCATTTACAATTATTCACTTGAGAACAAATACTAAAAAGTATTATGAAATACATCATTTTTTTTCAAAATACTGGGGTAGACTAATAATTATGGCCGGAATGTATCTAATCTAAACTTATTTATAAATGGAACTGTGTGTGTGTGTGTGTGTGTGTGTGTGTGTGTGTGTGTGTGTGTGTGTGTGTGTGTGTGTGTGTGTATCCGTTACCTATATACTCCGAAACGGCTGAACCGATTTTCTTGAAAATTAATACAGTTGTACTATAAGCGTCTGCGAGTGATTTTAGCTAGGTTTTGTATCGAGGTACCCCAGATAAATATCGAAAATCGATAATCGAAAAAATCGGGTTATAGAAGGAGTGATCCGATTTTAATCAAATTTGATACACTCATAGACAAAGACATAAGAAACGATTTTCAGAAGTTTTAACGTTGCAGTTCTTACAATAGTGCAGAAAATTTCATATCGATACCAGGAAATCAAATTTTAACTTACATCCATTCATTTTTCTTTCAGTCTACGGTTTCGCTTTAACTGGAAACAACTATTGTTTTTTCAGTCTTTCGTGCCAACGTCCAAAGAGTCTGAGCTCCAGAACCATCGATTAGTTTTAAAGCTTTCATTACACTCGAGCAACGCTGGGCTATACTGCTAGTATTATATAATTTTAAACATTTTTAATCTCGATTCCTTTTGATGAGAAACTGATTTTACGTCTACGAATTAATTACTATTATGTTTTCTTTATCCATGTACATTTATTGTTCTCTCTCCTTAATAATGTTTTTTTGTTGCTTATTTAAGGTTTTATTGCCTTGTTTTAGGTTAAATATAACAAATTATTATTAAAATAATATTTTAACCATTACACATTAGTACTTTATATTTCTAATGTGACAGTAAAAAACAAATGAAGGTTAAACAATTAATTAAATGAATTAATACATTTTAAGATTCACTGACGTTACTTCCAAATGTAAATTAGAAAATCAATAATGATTGTATGTGGTTAAGCTCTTTGCATTTAAAAATCAATTTGATTTGAACATCGTTGTAAAGAGATATAAAAAAAGAAACTTCGATTTATCAGCAAATTCAATGACATTCTTTATTTTTTCTTTTTCTTCTTCTTCTATGTGCTTTGTCCTTTCAGAACGTAAGCGATCATGGCCCTCCATGTCTTCCTATTCCTGGTGGCTCTTAGCACGCTTTCTTCTGTAACACCACGCAACACCCGTTCCGTCATTCACCTGATTAGGTCCTTCAAATATGCTATCCGCTGTTTTCCTCTGTCTCTTTTCCCCCTCTATCTGGCCTGTTAGTATCAGGTTCTCCAAGCCCTCTTATCTTATTGCATGTCCCAGTAACTTTACTTATGTCTTCAATATTAATTTCCTCTTTGTTTCCATCCTTTCCAAATCTCATCATCATTCACTTGTTCGATCCATGATATCCGCAGCATCATTCTATAGAACCACATTTAAGTTGCTTCAAGTTTTTCCTTAATCTTTGAGGATATTGTCCAGCATTCACTGCCATATTGAAGAACTGACAACACATAGCAATCCAGTACTCTGTTCTTTGTTTCTAGCGAAACTGTCCTGTCTCTTAACCCTCTACGGCCATTCGTATCATATTTGATACAGTATTTCCCTATAAGGAAACATTTGGTATTTCCCTATAAGAAAACATTTGGTATTCATTGACTGAGCAGTCAGTACTGCTTTCATTTGAAATTTATAAAATATTTCTCTTAAAAAATTTTTCAGGAAAATATTTCTTTCAAGGCTTGTTTTCATACTGTATCAAATATGATACGAATGGCCCTAGAGGGTTAATACTCTTCTCAGCTCCTGCAATTCATCTTTGTGCTTTTGGATCTCAGGAATATAAATAGGAAATAGAAATTGATGTGGTCACAAAGTGAGGGGTCAGTTTATATATTGATTGTAATATGGAACTGACCCCCCCCACACTTTTTCTAGTATGCTTCTGTAAAACCACATTTCAGCTGCTGCAAGTTTTTCCTTCATCTTTGATGATATTGTACAGCATTCACTGCCAAATTGAAGAACTGACATCACGTAGCAATCAATGACATTAATTACTATTTTTGCGAAGACTACTCATAGGATCCATGTTGGAAATCTCTACTTTGTACCACGTTACACACACACGTATATATATATATATATTATATGCAGTTTGCAATCGTAAATTCTCACCATTTTTCATTCTCTGATTTCACGCATGCGCTTTGGTTTTTGTTTTTGTCGACTGCACAGTATATTAGGGTCAATTTAGTAAGAACAAGAATACCATGCAATTCTCTCTGCCAAAAATGTGGAAACGTCTGCTTGACTTTCGCACAAGAAGCTCTAATACGAAAATTTCAGTATGTTTGGGTGTCAATCTGAGTGAAGTGCAGAGGATCCAGGAATAGTTGAATGAGTTTAATGATGATTACAAATGTATTTGTAGTGATCACCAGTGATGTTAATATTATGCATTCATTCTTATTCGCTCATGGCCTCTGAATCCTACTTCGAATGCCTTGAGAAGGCTGTGCTGCCTTGGATCAAGAGAGCATCAACTGGAGAAACTCTCCCATATCAGCGACCAAATCACCCCTTATATATGGCCACCTAACTCCTCAGACTGCAACCTTCCTGATTATTACGTGTTGGGAACAGTTGAGAGGAAAATCAATAAAACTTGCAACACCAAAAAATGAGCTGAAGGCAAAGATTACGACAGGAATCAGCAACTTAAACAACTAGAACATCCTAGACGAGATGCGGGATATTCGAAATCGTTTAGAGGCCGTGGTTGAAGCCAATGACCATCTTTTGAATAACTTTCTTCTTTTGTATTTCAGGGTATTTTTGCGCAATCTTGATAAATATATTTCGTTTTTGTTTAATTTAGATAATTTATCCATCTCACACTGTATGATTAATTCACCCGATTCCATAATTTTAATTCAGCTATATATTCCTTAACAAAACATTTATTAAACTAATTACGACCCTTCTAAAAATTGTTTTCAAACTGGAATAAAAATATTCATTAATAATTAAGACATCAAAAATAAATAAATGATTATATTTACACTCTGTTTTTTTGATTCACATCGATGCCCGTGCAAATATTTTTTGTTTAGGTGTAAACATATATATATATATATATATATATATATATATATATAGTGCACGGTACATGTTAGAAGTAAGAAAGTTTGGTGTTTGAGATAAAACTAAGAAATATATTAAAAAGTTAATAATTTTCTTTATGCTTCTTCTTTTAATGTTATCTTAGGGCTTCCCTTACTTTTACGCAACATTATATATTTACACACACACACACACACACACACACCCATATATATATATATATATATATATATATATATACTGTTACTGACAAAGTTTCGACTAGTATTTCGTCGGGTTATTTTTCAGTGCAGTTGCGTGTTGTTTTTAAGACAAGGCCCGCGTTTCCATCTTTCGTTAAGGATCGGTTGTCCTATTTTCGTAAAAGTTCTGTTGTGTACAAATTTAAGTGCTGTTGCGATGCAGCATATATAGGACGAACCAATCTGAGGTTGGAGACGCGGGTTGCGCAGCATGTCCCCGCGAATTTACGTTTAGGCAATTCTCATAGGAATATAAGAACAACTCAAGCTGTGTTGGATTCAGCAATCGGCCAGCACCTGCTGGATAGTCAAGCTTGTGCCTCCTCTTATGAGGACAATTGGTTTTCTGTCCTGCACAGTGCTCGTTTGGCATACCATTTACTTGTTTTGGAGGCCATTTGCCTAAAAATCCAGCAGCCGAGCCTGTGCAGGCAGAAAGAGCAATTTTGGCGCACCTTGCAATTACTGGCGAGTTTGTGAGTGTAACATTTTTCTTTTTTATTTCACTCTTGTGGAATTATATGTTTACACCCCCCTCACATTTTAATATTTTTCAATAAATTTATTTTTAAACGAATTCCATCTTCTCCCAGTATTGCAAGTATTCCCTTTTTGGTCTTGTCCTCTTCTTTACTCCTTTGTAATTTTGTGCCAACGAAACCCTTGACAAGTGTTGGCTGAAAGGTTCCTCGGGTTTGGGAAAACAAAATGACGTCTACTCTTTTTAAGGATATATATATATATATATATATATATATATATATATATATATATATATATATATATATATGGTTATCAAGTCATCAATAATATCGGCTTTTCTTTACGAAATTTGTTCTTCAAAATATAAAGTACAATCACTTGTTATTTATTTATATATACACTGATAAATAATAAGTGAAACCTTAAGATAATATTTTTTAGAAAAGCGTCTCTTTTCTCCAGATAATCTTAAATAAAGAACATAATTATTAAGAAAAAACATTATAAAACAAACTACAATCACTTTGAAAAATTTGCTCGAACTGGAATAAAATTAATTAAAACTTCAAATTTTAGATGTTCGAAGGAAGAGATATTTTAGACTAACCTATCGCCCGGTTCACATTCCATCCACGTCTATTGAACAAGTGAAGAGACTCATCCCTTGTTCCCTGTTTAGGATGTGGTTTCCGGCATTCTCTTTCCCAATCTTCTCACTCCTTTTCCTTTTTTTTTTTTTTTCAATTGGAGTAGATAGACTAACCTATCGCCCGGTTCACACTCCACCCACGTCTATTGAAGAGGTGAAGAGGCTCACCCTTGTTTAGGATGTGGTTTCCGGCTTTCTCTCTTCTCTTTTCCAATCTTTTCACTCTTACGTAGCCCCCTGCACATCAGTGGCGTTACGGCCTTACTCGGGGTGATATGATTTAAAAAAAAAATCCAATTTTTGTGATTACGATATCGACCAGTCGTTTTCTATAATTCTTAAAAATATTCTGGCGTCAGCTTTTGACCATTATTTTTGGGGAAGCTGCCTCAATTTATCTATATTATCTAGGGTTCTTCTATGTACTGTCTACTTTTAATTTATACTACAAATTATCAATCGTGTTTAAATCAAGCCTTTGACTAGAGTATTTCAAGTCATTACATTTTTGAGTAACTTTTTTTATTGGATTTGCTTAGGTGCTCCGGATCATTGTCATGTTTGAAGATCCACCATGTTATGGTGCCTTCCTACGAAGAATGGATTCGTCCTCTTGTTATATATAATCTACCTGTGTGACTTTCAGAGAACGCAGTTAACTACAGTTAACTGCCTTGCGTATTGTCGAAACCTCTGTCTTCCAAACTTCCGCCAAAGTTTAGAGTGCCGTCTGGGGAGAATTAAACAGAGATTTTTGCCCGGTCAATATGGCCCGAATAACCCATATTCAAAAGAGGTTGTGCCACATTTTGTCTGAAGTGGAAAGGTAATTAAATACTGCAGTTGAAAGCAGCTAGCTCTACCGTGTGCATTGTCGAACTATCTGCCTTCGGGTAAGGCGTAATAAACGAGTCGAGGCTCCCCCGAAGGGTAGAGTCTCGTCTGGGGAAAATTAAACAGAAATTTTTGCTCGGGTGATATGGCACGGATAACTCACATTAAAAAGGGCTTATGCCACATTTTGTCTTAAGTGGAAAAGCAATTAAATACTGCAGTTGAAGGCAGTTAGAGATGGCAGCTAGTGCAGCAGTTGAGTACGACAACTAGTACGCTGTTAAAGCCAGCCACGATAGCGTAACTATACCGTTCCGGCATATTTATTTTTATTTACTTAATTACTAACACTTACTTTGTATCATATGTGCTTCTTATACTAATACACTCTTTTGAACCTACCTCCTGTGTGCTGTGTCTTACTTCCGCCCAAACCGGTAGCTACAACTTTGCGGCGAAACTTCGCCACGACAACTCTACAACAAATTGGCAAGAAAGATCCACAACAGACCCCTAGCCTAAACTTAACTTTCCAACTGAGGGCAATACGTATTCTTTCGAAATCGGTTAGTATATTGTGCCATCAATACGTACGATTTCCAGCTGCTGAAAATCAACAGTAATTTATAATGTTGGTGCTTCCATGATTCATTTTCGGAACACATTTCTTATCCACAAAATCCTCTAGTTTGGTCTCATCTGACTATAATATCTTTTGTCACAACATTTTAAGCTTAGTACTGTGAGTTTCGGCATAATTGAGCCGAGCTTGTTTCTGCTTTTACAGAAGCATTGCCTTTTTCTAGGCCTTCGTCGGATTGTAGACGTACATACCTTGATTCCGACATTATCCAACTGGATGTCAACTTGCTCTTGATTAAGATGACGTCATACACAAAAATCTGTGAAGATGTGCAATAGAAATTGTTTTGATAGCGTTTTGAAGCCTCCTCCATCATTATAGACTTCGATTATGCGATTTTTTAAAATTCCAAGAAGTTCTTTTGATCTTGGCATTTTTTTTTCATTTAGTCTTTACGTTCAGCCATTTGCATACACAATGCTATATTGGTTGACTGCAGTATACAAAGTATTTTACCCAAAAGCTGAACTCTTGCTGTTTAATTTTTACAGGTGCATAGCAAATTATATGAACTGGTAACAATGTAAAACAAAAGTATAGTGTAAATGTAAGGATTGCTTACTTTTCTACATCTTAATTTTTATTGTTTTTATTTCAGCTTGATAGAAAGTTTTGGTAGAAAATCGTTTTATAAGATCTTTTCCTAATTGATATATAGTTTAATTAAGATTTTTGGATCTGGAAAAAAATCACTTCTTTTAATCTTATCTTAGGGCTTCCCTTTACTTTTACGCAACACTATGTATTCACACAGACACACACAGACACACAGACACATATATATTATGGTTATGAAGGCATCAATAATATCGGCTTTTTTTTACAAAATTTGTTCTTCAAAATATAAAGTACAATCACTTTTTATTTAATTATCTATTCACTGTTTCTACAGGGATTTATAAGTATATTATTCGAGTATAATTATATTTATGGTTTTGATGTGAAAAACATTTCTCGGCTAACTCGGCAAATGACTATATATATATATATATATATATATATATATATATATATATATTATATATATAAGTCTGTTCACATTTATCTATATATGTATATATATATATATATATGTGTGTGTGTGTGTACATATATGTGAGTAACTTGGTATTCAGCAGAGTTCTCAATAGGGATCCTACGACTGTTTTTCACGAAAATAGAACATTGAAGTCATTGTATTGATGATACGGCAACATTTTGTTTTTCTCTTTAAAACGTTATTTTTTTTTTTTTTGTAAATTTGCTGTTTACTGAAAAATGGATCAACATGATAGATTCATCATTGCTTTTCTAATTTACTTTGTAAAAGTAGTTTTAATGAACCTCAAAACTTATTAATTTAATTTGTTTAGCCTTTATTTGTTTCTTACTGTCAGATGACGACTGTAATAAATTAAAATGCAATGCCTAGTAATAGTATTTCAATGAAAATATATTAAATATTACCCGAAACAAGCAACTAAGATTCAAGAGGATACTTACTGTGATAGAATATGAGTAAAAGAAAACATTATTAAAGAGAGTAAGAGAAACAAAAACATGAATTAAGAAAAAAGAATATTAATAACTAAAGAGACACAAAATATTTTTCTTCTCAAATGGAATCGAAATTTAAAATATCTGAAATGATCTAATATGCTTAAGTTTTTAGATCCATCTGTCTTTGATCTGTCGCCACGAATGACAGATGATAGCAGTAAGAGAATGAAACAGATGCACATCAACATTAATGGTCTTACACGATGATGTTTGTTATAAGTTTTGACTGGGTTACGTAATCATAATTCCATATTACTTTAATTTATATTATGTTTTTCTATAACAAACACAAGACAGGCTTTTTGATTTGTAGGGTTCTTTGTAAACATAAATAATTTCATACCTTACTGATTTTTTTTATTCGAAAGAGAATTCTTTTTACCGAATAATTGACTCATTTGAAATATAATTAACTATGGAGATTTTTCTTTCCCTCCGGCAAATTGCATTCTTCAGAAAATAGGTGACTCTTTGATTCCACCAAAAAATCTTATGTCCAAAAATAATTTCACTCGTTTCTGAATTGTGTCTTTTATTCAAAATAGAATTCTTTTTAGCTAAGAATTGACTCAATTGAAATAGCAGTCACTATGGAAATACCTGTTTTACGCTGGTATAATGTCTAGTGCGGAGATTCATTGTCTCTTTGCTTTCACCAAGAAATCTTAAATCCTAAAATAAGTTCAGTTTTTTTTCTGAAATGCTTCTTTTATTCAGAAAAGAATTAGTTTTGCCTAAAGATTGTCTGATTTGAAATATGATTAGATATAGAGGTCTTTCCTTGACGCCGCAGACTGTATTCGTCAGGAATTCAATTTATTATTATAATTCTGTTGCCTACATCCATTTCTTTTTTCTCGATAAAAAATTAACCTAACATTTTTCAAATAGTTTTTCTATTAACGACATCTATTACTAAAATAAAAATGAATATTTCAAAGTTTCGAGCGCTATTGACGCTTGCAGTATTTGATTTACTCGAAACATCAGACAGAAAAGAATGGCGAAAATATGAGAGATGTTATCAAATCATTACGAACTTCTCTTTTTAAAAAATGAAGTAAGCAGGTGTCTGCTTCAAATCAAATATTATGATAAATTCAATAACTGTGAAAATAACTTAGAAAAAACTGTACTGTTTACCGTGCTTGATTTCTGTTATGTCGTCAGTAAGAATAAATAACTCATCAACAGGAATAGGTTAACTGTTGTATTCCGTGAAAATAGTATTTACAAAGGTTATTAGTATCCAATACAAGAATAGAGGTTAATCGTCTCAACCGTCGTAAGACGTAGTATGGGCAATGGGTACTTCCGGGTCGTCACCGGAATTCTACGACTGACTTGTCGATCGGCTGCTCGGCACACTCTCCTACATAGATGCACCAATCTTCTTCCAGCGTCTGTTCGACAATCTTCTTCCAGCGTCTGTTCGACAATCTTCTTCCAGCGTCTGTTCGACAATCTTCTTCCAGCGTCTGTTCGACAATCTTCGTCGCCACTGTTATGTCGTGAGTAAGAATAAATAACTCAACAACAGGAATAGGTTAATTGTTGTATTCCGTGAAAATAGTATTTACAAAGGTTATTAGTATCCAATACAAGAATAAAGGTTAATCGTCTCAATCGTCGAAAGACGTAGGATGAGCAATGGGTACTTCCGGGTCGTCACCGGAAGTCTACGACTGATTTGTCGATCGGCTACTCGGCACACTGTATTTATTATTTGTATAAAATACAAAAAATTATGGCACAAGGCCTAAAAAGGGAGGGGGATAGGTTGGTTCTCGCTTAACTATTCTTTACCTAGCTAAACACTATCACGACCCATTCACTCGTTACAATTTGCACAGTCACCAAAAGAACCCATCCATCTACTCCCAATCCTTCATACACCACAATGCCAGAAACTAACAAGGGCCACCTAAAAATAGGGAGAATAACCCATGACAATAAAAATGTATTTATGTACAATACAATAAACTGTACAATATAATATAAAATATTTAATGAAAGAATCAAATGATATGAGGGGAATGAACCCAAAAATAAACTAAAAATACAACAAATTTTTAAACTAAAATAATAATCAATGTTAGTAAGAACCGACCATCCCAGAAAAAAGAGTGGCCGCTGTATTCCGCCAAACGGCGAAATCAAGAAGCACACTCGCTAAGGGAGTGGGGAGGGGGTAAAAAATTAGCGGAATGGGACAATAAAAGGCTGAACCAGCCGAGATAAAAGGATACCAAAACAAACTGGGGAGGTTGGGAATCTCGAATTGGACCATAACAAAAGAGAAAGCTGGGTACAGGCTAGGATCACATTCATACACTTTAACTAGGTACACAAAAAGAGAGCTAACTCAACCAGGGGAGGGTTCCACAGGAATCCACCCCGATGCAACCAGCAGATCTAAAAGAGAAAATCAAGACTAGCCCCGTTCAAGCGAACCAGACTTGCTACATATACCCACCTTTTGCTGAAGTCTGTCGAAGTCAAACGTTTCCAATAAGTTCTAATCTTTATTTTGAGCTGATGCTCAAAATAACAGATCAGATCCTGATGTGAAAGACGCTGACCTCGCAAGACTTCCTCCATTCGCGTCGTCCAAATCACCATTCGAGCCGTGGCTAGCAGCGACAGAAACACCATACGCTTCATCCCAGAAAACGGGGGCGACACATTGTCGCAGGCGAATGCACGATCAATGACCACAAGCTCTCGCGGTTCGATACGAGCAGTCAACTCGCCGACCCGGTCCCATAGAGGGCGAACCCGCGAACAATGGTAGAAGGCGTGCGAAGCCGTTTCTTCCAAGCCAATGTTGCAGCGTTCACAATCTGGCAAATCCGCCAGGCCCCATATGAAGGTCTTGTCATTGAGAGGCAAACGATTCCGAGCTAATCGCCAGGTGAGCGAAAACTCAGAGTTGCTGAGATAATCACTACCTGGCGCCCAAGACGAGAACGAGCGAAACTCATCCTCCGACAAGCGCAGCACATCACTTAATGGATGGTCAACCCTATCAAATGCCTTGGACTGATCTAAATGGATCAGCGCGGCTTGTTCGTCGTCTTTTATCCCCTCTATGATCGTGCGTATCAGATGCAGGTTGCTCTGAATTGTTCGGCCCTTCACAGCGCAAGTCTGCTCAGGTCCCAACAGAGACTCGGCAACTAATTGCAAACGATTTTGCAAGATCTTGGACAAAATCTTTAACTCTGTGTTTAGCAGAGTTATGGACCGGTAACCCTCTAGCTCCCTCACCACATCTCTTTTCTCAACAGCGTGATCACACCCCTGGTGAACCGGTTGGGGATGGACCCCTGCCGGAACCAGTTGTTGAACACGACAGTCAAAATCGGGACAAAGATGTGCGACAGCCTCAAGTACAATTCATAGGGCCAACCATCGAGACCCGGCGATTTGCCTCTGCCGACCTTCTTCAAAGCCGCGTAGACTTCGCCCTCCGTAATCTCTCCCTCCCAGCTAGATGCATCAGCCGGCACAAGCCGGGGGAAGTCAGCCAAATAGCTACGAAACTCCTCATCACGGAGACCAGGCTCCTTGGTAAACAGGATCTCGAAATGCCGCCGAAACGCCTCGGACATGTCGTCAGTCGACCGAAGAGTGTGTCCCTCCGGGTTGCGAACCTCTCGAATGTACCGGTCGCCTCCTCGGCGAATTTCTTCCTTGCGCAGTTCTGCGCCCATGTTCACAGCTTCGGAAGACATCTTGCTTAACTTATGTCTAACTACCTGGCCTATGTAACGATCGCTATTCGACCGTTCCACGGCCTCCTTAGTTATGGCTATCTCTAGGGGATCCCCACCAGCCACCGCCCGGGAGTAATTAGCTCTAAGTGTCTTCACCTTGTCAACCTTATCTAGTTTGAACCGTTTGCTGAACTGGGTGGTGAAAGACCTAATACTATTCTTAAGGTTCTCCCACCACTTATTCCCGATGACTCCCCCAGTTAACGCCCGCTGCACTAAGTTAATTAGCTGGCGCCGGAAGTCCCGCCTGTCCAGTAAGGACACGTTGAACTTCCAGTAACCAGCCATTCTAACCCTATTTTCAAAATTTACCCGGGCACAAATGAGTGTATGGTCCGAGTAACCTAGCCAGTGGAACGTGGGACAATCTAAAAAATCTAGCTCGGCTTCACGAACTAACATTCTATCAAGGTAGCTAGCCACCTTGGTAGAAGGCCAACTATTAGCCCACGTCCACATTCTCCCGCCCTTATGATCGACCCGGTATCTATCGACTAGACCGAAGTCCTCGATGAGATCGACCAAGCTACGATCACGTGCCTTCCCTCTAGCTCCCCACCCTCTATCCAACTTGGGGTCCAGGATGGCATTCCAGTCCCCCACTAAGACGCGTTGAATCCACCAGGAAGGGCTCCAACAGCCGAAAAAACGAGACGCGCTCCTCCTGGTCGTTGGGCGCACAAACCGCAACCAGTCGAAACGCATTGCTTTTCACTGCAATATCGGCCACGATCAGCCGGCCCTCGGCACCGACATGGACAAGATCCACCTTCGCGTCCAGGTTACGCTTGACCAGCAAAGAAACTCCTCTGGCCAGCCGGTTCCCATATGCTGAATAGACGACAAAGTCGTTAGACAGCACACAGGCATCGACCTTGCAAACAAAGTGAGTCTCTTGGATCGCGGCGACATCCACGCCGAAGGACAAGAGGTCCCGAAGCAGTCGGGCAGCCTTACTCCGATCCCTAAGGCCCTTCGCATTCAAACTGGCTAACTTAATTGACATCTATTTAGACCTGAAAAAGAAAGCAGAAAAATTACTTCTGGTCACATACGGAGCGAAAATCAATGGCAGAAGGGACCCCGACGGATTGTCCAAGGTTGCCTGTCCCAATATCGGACGTAATTCGTCCGTCTTGGACAATGCCGCCGACGTCCGTAAGGAAAGTTAGTTTAACCGCCCTATATAAAGAAGGATGGAGGATGACAGGGACCCTCCCAGCGCAAAAATGCGAAAGCCTTTGTAGATATTTAGTGCCCGTTTGTGCCATTTTGATATTCGGAAAGGCCTCGACGACCCTCTGCACAAATTCCCAGGCTTTTGTTCTACACACCCCGGTATTTCTGATTAAAGTCAGTACCCCGGAGGCGCCTGGGAAATTGGCAGGGTCCTCGATTGACTTTCCGTTTATTGTTTTGAGCTTGAATAAAGGCCTTAGGAGGGCCTTCTTCTGAGAAGAAAGGTCCCTCTCTAAAGCCTGTCTGTCTACTTTGCAAATCTTTGCAGCAAAAAATGTTCTTTTTATTTTTTTCCTTTTTCGGGGAGGATTTGTCTGGATTCGGGGAGAGATGGTTAAGTTTAGGGCATGAAGTTGAAGTTTCTGATTGGGGAGAGGGTGTAGGAGGTGTGGGGGGAAGGAGAAGTTATTTTTCTTACAGGAGAGATAGACTTACTCCTCCCTTCAAGACAAACAGTTCTGGTGGGTGATGTGGGGGCAGATTGGGTCCTGGTAATTTCCGTGACCCTCTCCGCTATGCCGCGTTCTTGAACGTCCTTTTTCCCTTTCTTTTGGGACACCTCCTCATCCTCCTCCCGTCCTCTCTTCAAGGATGAGGAACGGGGAGGAGGCATTTCCTCCTCCATTACTTGTTGTTGCTGCTGCTGCTCACTCGGTTGATTTTGTTGTTGTTGCTGCTTTTGCACCTGCTGCTTTTGTTGTTGCTTTGCCTCCTTACGAGGCTTCTTTTTTTCGGGAGATTGGGGTTTTGTCATGTTCCGGAGGAGGGGAAGCAACTTTCTTCCCGCTTCTAACCACCTCCGTCCATTCACCGCTTTTTGGTTCGGATTTTTTTTCCGGGGAAACTGTAGTTTTTGACACCGGCGGTGTTTCCGGTTTCACCTGCTTTTCTTCCGGTTACCTTCCCGGACACATTTTGAATGTGTGTCCGGCCAGACCACACGCCCAGCAGTGCGGCTTCCTTCCCTCCACTACTACGAATAGCTTTCTGCCTCTACACAACAAAATGTCTGGGAGCTTAAGAAAATTCTCGCGGTCCACAACCACGCTGACACAGATATCCTCCGTGGCTACACCGGCCTTGCTAGTTATGCGTGCCACCTCCTCAACCGCACCGAAAGTAGCAAAAAATGTTCCTACGTGGTCGCATGAAATGTCCACTGCTACTCCATGTATAGTTACTTTGATCTTTCTCGTACCAAGGTACTTGGTTTGAAACCTCATACCTTTTGCCGTCAAGACATTTCCCGCTAGATCCTTCGCTTCACCTTCCGAGCCCAGCAAGATGTCCCATATTGCACGGGACCTTCTTGCTAGTACACAAGGGACAATATTCAGGGCCTTTAGGGCTTCTTCCATGTTCTCCCTACTGACAGCAATACATTTTCGTGTTTTTTCATCGGCTGTCAGCAAGGAGATTGTCTTCTTCGCCATTACATTAACTACTTCTGGTATTGCTACCAATTCATTTTCTTTTATATAGTCTTTATATTTTTCCTGCATTTGCAGGTAATAATTGGCATCTTTTTTAACATGGACATTTTTCCATACCGACGGTGAAGGAGTTACCGCCGGCATGCCGACAGCAGAAGTAGACGGTTGGGGAGACAAAGCCATTATTGACTTGCCACCCCCTCACAAACACAAAATTTTGACAAAAAGTTCACAGATGCGCCACGCGCGACGAAGACAGAATAAAAACAGGTAACAAAACAGGTACTCACAATTAACAAAACTCCGGGTAACAAAAATACGTGTATCAACAATCCAACTTGCAATAAGTCAAAAGGCTGCTCGACACACTCTCCAGACTGCTCGGCACACTCATTATTTATTGTACTTTAAGTACAAATGTGGCACAAGGCCTAAAACGGGGATGGGGAAGGCTGGTCTTTATCTGTCCTAATTTAACTTAGCTATTCACTTTCGTTGACCCTGGCACACTTACAATAAACCTTTTACCATAATACCACATTTTTACTTACCATTCTTACCAAGTCCACCATAATACCTCAGGTTCTCTATGTAGTCCTATTTAACTCCCATATGTACAATTTTCAGTGGAGGGCATGGGCAGAAAATAACAACATTAAAAATTCCCCAAATGTTTATTTACAATGTTAAACAATATATACAAAAGAAACTAAACAAAATCGTATTAGTAATAAAAAACCCACTACTCTAAGACTGTGACAGCAAAATCACTTCCCCGGACGAAATATAATGCGTGGCTGTAGAAATCTAATAATGCCACTTATCCGATCAACATTCACTCACACAATCAGTCACACATTTAAACATCATAACAAAAACGAAAAGCACACTTGAAAAATAACGAAAGACGCCACGCATCCACCGGAGAACTAAAATTGTTGAACACCTAAAGTGGGAAGGGGTGTTGGATTAAACTAAAAGAAAACTGGGGACAAAAAGAAAAGGGGGCCAATGAGCTAGCTAAGTTAACTTTAAAGCGAGAAACAGAAAATCAAAATTTACCTACTCTAACCTAACAGGGAAGGGGCGAACATGTTCTAGCCCAGTACACCCAATATCCTGATGCCTAACCAGCATCAAACAACCACTCCAGGTCAGCACCTTTCACTCGACAGAAACGCGCAAGACTCACCCACCTTTTGCCAAATTCAGATGGAGTGAGTCGTTTCCTTTCCGTCCTGATCTTGACTTTAAGCTGATGCTTAAAGAACAAGATCAGTTGGTAAGAGGTAAACTTCTCATCGCCATAGAATTCCTTCTGTCATGTCGTCCAAATCACGACTCGCATAACACCTAGTAAGCAAAAGAGCACATAGTGCTCAGCCCTAGATAACGGAGGTACGACATTGCTACAAACAGAACTAGCCTCAAGGACAAAGAACTTTCCACGCAGCATACGAACCATGAGATCTTCAAGAAACTTAGACAACAGAGCAAAAACACTGCAGTGGAAGAAGGCATGATCGACGGTTTCCGCCGACAGCCCACAACGCACGCAGGTTGATTTCGGAGTTAGGCCAGCTGCATGAAGCTTCTTGCCGACCCAGAGGGCCTTTCGAATCATCAGCCAGTTGAGTGATACCTCATCGTTGGTGAGACATTTCAACCCAGGCGCCCAAGGCCATATGGAGCGAGCCTCCTGCTTCGTAAGCCCGAGCTCGCCTATCAGTTCATCTTGAACGGCCCCCCTAACTAATACCCGATATAATGCCCTAAGAGACAACGCTTGGGCGTTGGAGAGGCCATCCGTAGCCCACAAGAGAAACTGGAGAGCCAAACGACATTCTTTATAGAAGGAGCACTCGCCACGAGGAGTACGGCCGGCCTCCTCCTCCGACAAATGCACACTTCTCAAGGATGGAAAGTTTTTATGGACGTCCTCTTCAACGAGGGTGCCGTTCTCATCCACCAGCATACACATTCGATCCAGGAATCTAATGCGAAGCGTGTGTTGACGAATCTCAAGGCTAGGCATGCCCAGACCGCCCTCAGATGGATGAAGGCAACAGATCTCGCGACGTAACTTGGGAGCCTTTCCTTCTCCCTAAAGAAGGAGTTTTGTCCCGGCCAACCAATTTCAGCGTATCCCAGATTTCCGACTCTGTTATGGGCCCCTCGCACCTAGCTGCTTCAGCCGCCTCGAGACGGGGAAAGTCAGCCAAATAGGTGTCGAACTGAGCAGAGCTCAGACCGGGCTCCCTGGTGAAAAGATCCTGGAAGTAATCCCGAAAAGCCCCACATATACCCACGTCTGTAGTCACGGTACGGCCATCCGGCAATGTGATGTCCTTGATATGCCGATTGACTGCTTGCCTAGCTTCCTCTGCACGCAATTCTGCGGCCATATTCGTTGCCTCAGAAGACATTCTTTTTAACCTAGCCCTAACTACCAGAGCTTGATCCTTCTTGATAAGCAAGGAGGCCAACTCGGCCCTAGCTAAGGGTACGTCCCCACTATTACGGGATTTAACTGCCCGATCAACTTTTTTCTCTATTGCCGTTTGCGCCGCTAAATTAGCTAAATTAGCTAAGTTGAGCCGACTGCTAAAGTCGGCAGCAAACGAACTAATTTTGGATTTAAGTGTATCCCACCACTTATTCCCAACCACAGCCCCCGTCAGTTCCCGCTTTAGTGTTAGTAACAGCTGTTCCTGGAAATCTTGGCTATCAAATAATGACGCGTTCAATTTCCAGCATCCAACCAACTTAACCTTAGGCTTATCTAAGTTTACACGAACCCGGAGGAGCCTATGATCCGTGTAAACTATCGAATGGAAACTTGGACAACCTAAGAGCCCTACGTCGACTCTTCTAACTAGGACTCGGTCAAGGTAGCTTGCGCGTAACTTCGAATCCGAGCTGCCTCTATTAGTCCAAGTCCACACTACCTCCCGGGGGTGTTCATTTCGGCATTTATCGACAAGATCATTCCTGTCGATAAATTCCCAAAATGGTTTCACATCCGGGTTGTTAGTACCCGATCTTTCTCCTATACGATCCTTCTCAGGGTCAAGGACGACATTCCAATCCCCCGCTAAAATTACCCGCCTCAATGTTCCAAAGAACGATTCGAGCCGCCGAAACAAAGCAGGACGCTCCGCATGGTTATTGGACGCATAAACCCCAATGAGCCGAAAAGACTTCTCCTTTATGGTAATATCCAGCACACAAATCCTGCCCGCTGGATCCGCGAAGACAAGCGCACACACCGCACCCAAAGACTTGCTCACTAGCCAGGAAACACCTCTAGAACGACCATCAAAACATGCTGAATAGAGATCGTAATCTCTAGACAGTATGCCCTCATAGTCGCCAGCAAAAAAACGGGTCTCCTGCAAACAGCAAACATCCACCCCGAGGCGCTGGAGATCATGAAGGAGTCTCACCCTCCGAGACTCTGACCTCAGCCCCCGAGCATTCAAACTTGCTAACCAGAGAGCCATTATGAAGCTTGATTAGGGCTGAGGAACTGTACCGAACATGTCAGGTGCCAGGACACCGACGGCCTGTCCCATTAGGCCATGGCCCATCTCAGTCTTGATAATGCCATCAAGGGACAGGCCACCAATGTACCAAGGAAACGTTAGTTTCACTGCTCTATATAGGGAGGGGTGAACAAAAATTGGGAGCCTCCCTGAACAAAATTTATTTGACAAATCATCCCTTATGTAGGATAATGGCGGATCAGCAGGAAAACTTTCGTTGGCTTCCGCCAACATTTCCCGCACTTTTGGGGAATCTTGACCTGCTCTTACAACAGTGAGGATCCGTTTAGCTTACGGAAAATTTCTTGGATCCTCCACATCTTTTCCATAGACTTTTTTAAAATTGAGGAGAGTCTTAAATTGTTTAGTTTTATTGGAGAGCACAATTGCTCGATCCGCTTGCTCTATAGAAACTTTACAAATGTCCATTCCCTTGTTGAATAAAGCCTTGGTTTTTTTTTTGGCCTTTAAGTCCTCTAAGGAAGGGCTTCTTTGTCTTTTTTCCAGTTTCTTCGGCGATTGCTTTGGTGTATGAGATGGAGTGGGATCGGGACTGGAGATGGGACTGGAAACAGGGGTGTAATTAGGAGGGGACTTGTTTTTCTTTTGTTTTAGAGAAGTCATGTTGGAAGGGGTAGGGGTCAATGATCTAGTCATTGGGGGAGGGGCCATTATTTTTTTGCAGAAGTGCTGGAGGGGGCCGATATTGAGGACCTTGGGATCGCTATGTTTTTGTTTGCAGATTTTCTTTTCAGCTCCTCATTGAGTGGTTTTATTTTAATTATTTTTTCCCAGCTGGGCTCATTTAGTTTTTGTACTTCGGACGCTTTACTAGCATAAGATGCCGAGTCATCGCCCTTGGAACTGGTAGTGGGAATGGGGATGTAGGTGCCATTATCCCTGGGAGCTTCATGAGACTGAGGCCCCGCTGTTTGTCTCTTCCCTCTGCCTCTACCAACGACACGCCACTCCCCTTCCTCCTTCTCCTGACTCGCACTTGCGGAAGGAGATGGGTTCAGAGTTTGTGAAGGGCTAGCCCCAAACGAAGGTTTCATCCTACCGGTGCGTGCCGCTGGCAGGCCCATTACAGGCGCCGAGGAAATATCAGTATCAGACCGAGGGGTATTTGCGTTAGTAGTGGCCGGAAGTCCAGAGGCCTTTTTGTCTGGATAGGAAGCGGCAAGGTGACCAGTCTCACCACACTTCCAACAGGTTTGTTTTCTGCCGGCCACAATGACCGGCATTTTCGGGCCACAAAGGCCAAACGATCGAGCATAATATCGAAGCTCCATCCGCCGCTCAAGTTGTCAGAAGTGGCGCAAACTATTTGGCCATATTTACTAAGAAAGGCTGCTAGATGTTCCCCAACAACTTGAGGAGGGAGCTTCGTAGACTGCTACACTGGTCCTTCGTAGACTGCTACACTGGTCCTTCGCCGGCCTTCATACTCAGTACGGATTATTAGTTCATAAGTTATGAGGTCACGGCGAACCATCTCCTCACAATCCTTGGCGGTGGGTAACAGAATGTCCCACATGAAGAACCCTGTTCCCTTAATAATTCTTTGGGGTTTGACTCCCAGGGACGTCAGTGTACGGATCACTGTGTCTTTCGTGGAGCGACAAATTTTGCGTGAACGCATGTCCACCACGAAGACCGACACCATTCTCTTTTCAAACTTCTGTAATTCTTGGGGGTTTTCTAAGAGACCATCCTCTTTCAGAAGATGTTCGTACTCTTTGGCCCTTTCCAAGAACTCCGCGAGGTTTATTATACATGATGGTGGGGACTTCCAGCAAGAGGGCGACTCCTCAGCTGTCTTTTCAGTTTCGTTTTTTGTTTTCTCCCTAGCTGGGATATTTTCGTTGGTCTGGTCATTTTTTGAGGGTTTTTTCACAGTTGCTTCCAGCCCTTTCTTTGCTTTGTCGGGCGGATCTTTCTTAGAGGAGGACCTCACTGGCCGATCAGCGGCGGTCATCATTAAATGAAGACGTTTCTCTCTTTTTTCCTATTTTTTGTGAAATTATTTCAAGAGATGAGGAGGGAATGGGGAGGGGGAAATATGACACGAAGGCGGGGTGGAGGTGGGGATAATTTGAAAAATTACAGGGGATGGAAAAAGAAGGAAAAATAAAAAGAAAAAAGTCAAATGAAATACACAGAATCACATAATGATGCAAATGTCCCACCTACGTAAGAGGTGGGTTGAAAATATCAAGTAATAAACTTTCAAAAAATAAAAATGAGTGCGTGTGTAAACAGACTTTCAATGAGAATTAATCTTAAAGGCAAAAATAAATAAACCCACCTACAAAAGAGGAGGGGTTAAAATACACAAAAACAACTTGTTGGGGAAAGATACAATAATCTCACCTAAAAAAAAGGGGAACAGTAAAAAAAGCTTCTTTTTTTTTAAATAAAAGGAATTCGCCTAAAGCGACAGGAAAAAAATGTATATGAAAGAAAAAGGTTTCAAATATAGAAGAAAAAAGCCAAGAACGGCTTACTTAATAACAAATTGAACTTTACAAAAAATAAAATAAAAAGCAGTACAAGAAACTTTAACTAATAAATAAAAAAGGGGGGAACGAATTAAACTAAATAGGCAGAAAAAAACACGGAGGGGAAACAAAAAACACTAAGTTGTAAATAAAATGCGAAAGTAAATTAAAAGATTACTTTCGGTAAAAAAAAGTCTGGGAGGGGCTGAAAGAAAAGCACAAAAAATAAAAAGTTCATAAACAGCCAAGAATTGGTCACTGAAAAAAGAAAAAATTAAATAAAGAAAAAAATAAAAAGGGACGAACTTGTCTTGTCCAAACAAAAACAATAACAAATATGCCGGACGAAACCGAGTTGCAACTGATAATAAGAATCAAAAAAATGGAAAACGAAAAAACGGAGAAAAAAAAATGAAAACAAAAGTTAATTCAAAACGGCCGACCTAAACAAAACAAATATGGCCGCCAAAAATACGAAAATAAAATTCAAAAAGCTAGAAAAAAAGGAAAAAACAAAACAAGAAAACGAAAATAAATAAAAATAAACTTAGCTCTACAAACGAAAAGGTCTTTTCTGTCTAAAAAAAGATTAGTCCAAACAAGGGATTCAAAATTTGTTTTCTGAAAAGTTCAAAACTGGACAAAATGAATCCTGAAATGACAAAACCACGTCAAAAACTTTACAAGAACTTCTCCCTGCTCGGCACACTCTTACGTAGATGCCACCATTACTTTACATAGTAATGAAATAGTCCATTATAGCCGAATAGGCGCGGGCGTCCCAACAATTTCCCACCCAAAATCATGAGAAATTTAGACTCACATCACGTTCCGTACGATCAGCGAAGTTAACCAAAGCTGAGCTTCTTCAGTGTCTTTGACAGGTGACTGACTTGTGAATAACATTGGATGTAATCTTGGATATATGTGTGGTGATTATAAATAACCTGCAAAATGTTGAGAAACCCTAGAAAAATCAATCAATCACTCAACCAATCAATCCAAAAACTCTTATAATCTAAAACTATTTTCTGGAAAGGGTTGATAAAACGTAGAAAATTAATCATTCAATCCAAAAAATCTTACTAAAAATATTTTCTCTCTTTAGTTAACCTGCAAAGGGTTGATAAGCCTTGACGGCTTATAATTTAATCAAATACTGATTAGCTCAACAGGCATGTTTTTAAAATTATTAACATTCTGTAGAATGTATAGAAACTAGCGTGGCCACAATGTGAGGAATTAGTTTGCTTATTAATTTTAATCTGTAATTGATCTCCCACTTTATATTCACAATATAATTTCTTGTTTGTTTATCAAATCCTAATTAAGAATGACTCAACCTTTTTCTAAATAGTAAGATATATAGCTGAACAACTATTGTCTCTCTAACCCAAATAATATTACACGTTAGTATAGTTTTCAAGTTGTAAATAACTCAGAAAATTGTTGATAAGCCTCAGAAAGTAGATCAACTAAATAAGAAATCTTCGTCGACCAAAGCCGGTTATAATAACTGTGAATTTATCTCAAAAGTCACATCGAAGTCCGAGTTATTGAAACAATTATAAATGTTATAAGCCTTTGAAACTTAGATTTGAAAATTTTAAAAAGGAACAGAATAAAAAAATTATTAACGAGAAATTGAAATATTTACAATCAATAAACGCTGTATTGTATATTCGCAAACAATAACTGCCTGTGCGTTAAAATGAAAACAAATTAAAAAATTATCGGGAAAAATTGGATTTTCTTCTTCTTCTTCTTCTTCTTCTTCTTTTTCCTCTTCTTCTTCTTCTTCTTCTTCTTATTATTATTATTGTTATTATTATGTCATTTTTCATCATATTTCGATTTCTGCTTTGGTCTCACTACCAACCAAGTCTGCGGGGAGACCTAAGGCAGGTAGTGGCGTGTTGTTACGGCTCCATTTCATGTTTTTCTATCTTCCCTATCATCCCCAGCATTACATAGATAAAGTTTTCCTTAGTGTGTGGGCTGTACTTAATAAGACAATTTTTTTGTATATCTCTTAAGCTGGGGTTTCCAGGGATTCTTTCAATGTGTTGTTTTGTTCCATTTTTTATCATTCCAAGTGCACCTACTATCACTGGCACAACTCTTGTTTTCAATTTCCACATTTTTTCTATTTCAATTTCCAGGTCTTTATATTTTGACAGTTTTTCAAATTCCTTGATTGCTATGTTACAATCCGCTGGACAAGCCATATCAATTAATAGACAAGTTTTCTCCTTCTGGTTTTTAACAATAATGTCTGGCCTGTTTGCTTCAATTTTTCTGTCTGTGTAGATGGTGTAATCCCATAGAATGGTTACATCTTCTATTTCTGTAACCGGTGCTGGGTGATGTTCATACCAGTGTTTGTTTACAGCTTTTCCATAATGTTTGCACATTGCCCAATGTAAATATTGCCCAACTCTATCGTGGCGATTTTTATATTCGTTTGGGGCAAGCACAGAACAGCCTGAGATTAGGTGGTCTATTGTTTCTTGGTATTTATCACAAAACCTGCATTTTAGATCCATATTATTATGTATAATATTTGCCTGAAAGTTTCTAGTGAAAAGACTTTGGTCTTGTGCTGCAAGAATAAAGCCTTCAGTTTCAGACTTTAATCCAGATGCACGTAACCATCGATGAGTATTATTATTATTATTATTATTATTATTATTATTCGTCAGTTTCATCATAATTCGATTTCTGCTCTGGCCACTGTTTAAAAACAACAAATCTTTTTGGGGAGATGGGTACGATAGAAAAAAAGAAATGGGAATATGATTTACATAGTTGAGGGTCCACAATTGATACGTAAAAGGCACATAAATCAACTCAGGAAACGCCTGATTGACAAGACTGATAACGGGTTTCCTGAGGAAACAGCGATCGATACAGTATATGACACTTTTTATATTCCAACTCCTCTAACGGCTTCCGAAATACGTTGTTCGAAAAGGAAAACCAGCAATGAAGTTAATAGCGGTCAATCCAAAGCGGAAAAGATATTAAAATCACAAACAGTTAAAAGTTGTCGAGCGCATCTACCGTTTATCTAGACTTCTGCGGAGGAGACATTTTAATAGGGGGCGTTATTGTACCCTCCTACGGGGAATGGACTTTTCCTCTTACTATATATAATTACCTGCTTGACTTTCGGAAAGCAGTTAAATGCAGTTACTACGACAGCTATTACGCAATTAAAAACCAGCTATGATTCAGGCAATAAGCAGCATAATAATACCGTTTGGACTTACTATTTCTATTTACTATTGCTAACACTTACTGTGTAAATATTGTTCTTGTAATATTAATCCACTGTTTTGAACCTACCTCCTATATTCTGTATCTTATGTCCGGCACATACCGGTCACTAAAATTTTGCGGCAAGTTTCGCCACAACAAGATTCACAACAGTTACATTGCCTAACAAGTCTGCGGAAAGACCTAAGACAGGTCGTGGTGTGTTGTTATGGCTACATTTCATATTTTGTTCATATTTTCTCCCATAAAATCCTTAGCATTACATAAACACAGGTCTCATTAGTCTGTAGTCTGTACTTATAAAGACATTTTTTGTATATATCTTACGCTGCGGTTTCTAGGCATTCTTTTATTGTGTTGATTTGTTTCATTTTTTTTATCATTCCAAAGTACCTACTATTACTGGTACTTTTCTTTTTTGTATTTCCACATTTTTTTTCTATTTAAATTTCCCGGTCTTTATATTTTGATAGTTTTTCAAATTTCTTGGTCGCTATGTGACAATTCGTTGGACAATCTATATCAATTAGTAAGCGATTTTGTTTGTTTTCTTTTTTGCTTTTTGATGATGATATTCAGTCTATTGATAATATCCAGTCTATTGCAAGATTTTCAAGTCCTAGAATTAACCTTTCTTTACAAATGTGTCGATCATTCAAAATTGCTTAAAAAATGTAAACATTTGAAAAAATCTTAAAATTTGAATTTCTAGTCAATATCATTTCTGTTTGAAATACACCAGAGTATTTTGTTTACTAGAAACAGTAAATTTAATTATTTAGCTTTCAATTGCAGCTTTAAAAACTTTCAGGAAAACTTTTTATTTTAACAAATTCAATTTACGAGTTAGCTATCGAAAATGGGTGGAGGTAGCTAGACACACATATATCAAGCTGGTCTTACGCTGCAAAAATAAAACCTTTGCCTTTAGACTTTTATCCAGATGCTCATAGCCATCAATGAGTACTAACTTTATCAATATTGGATCTGTTAGCCCGTTCTGGATATTGGCCATGTTGAGATTTGTCTTGCCAACGTTGTTTCATCTGTTTAAGAGATTTATCCTTGGCTCACTTTTTCATAATTTTGGTGCAAAATTTGGTTCTTTGCTTCTGTTTTGTCTTTTTACAGAATCTACTAAATGTGAATTTTGTTTGTATTTACTGCCTTCTTTCATTATTAGATATTTTTTCATTCTGGTTTTGATGTTGTTTTACTAACTTTATCATCCAGTCTTTTGTTGTTTCCATCTATGTTTGTAAGCCAAAAGATGTTGATTTGTATGACAATTCTAGCTTAATAAAACCTCTTTCACTTTCTTTACGGCGTATGTATACACGTTTTTTATCAGCTTTTGGTTAATGCATCTTATGCTTAGAATGAAGCTTTGTCTTAGAATCCATTTGTCTGATGTCATTTAAAGTCAAGTTCAAGATGTTGAAACTATATTGGACCACTTGGATGGCAAGGTTATTAATAGCCATAATTCTGTTCTGAGAATTCAATTCAGTTTTTAATCTCATTCGTAACCTTTTATAGTAGTCTTTACACATATTTTCTTGCATTTTCTTATGGTGAATTCTTTCACTATAATTTACACCTAGGTACTTATAAGCTTATTCTTGCTATAAATCTTTTATTGTTGATCTAAGCAAATAGTTTGTTTGTTGTAGTGATCCTTGTAAAATTGTGGCGTTAGCACATTTATCCAAAATGGAATTTCATTCTAATGTCTTCACTGAAACCCTTTAAAGTTTACAGAAGATCTTTCAGCTCATTTTCATTCCTAGCATACAACTTTAATTTATCCATATAAAATAGATGGTTTATTTTCTTTTGAGCTAGTTTATAACAATATTTTGTCTTTTTAAGTTGGCTGGTTAATGCTATAAATGATATGCAAAGACAAAGAGTCACCTTGAAGTATACCTCTGTTGATGTTTATTTCACCAGACTTATAGGTTTCAGTTATATGATAGAGGTAAAGTGTTGTTTTCCATATCGACATACATTGTTTGTTGAGTCTTATGATAGCACGTAATATATTGTATATATTTAAAGACTTTAAGATCCAGGAATATGGTACACCATCGAATGCCTTAAAATAATTTATTTAGGCTGTATTAAAAATTTTCATTGCACTGAAGCGATTTTCCAAGATCATCCTATTAATAAGTAATTGGTATTTACATCCGTACCAGCCACGTTTGCATCATTTTTACTGAAGCGGAAGAATTTCGTTTCTTTTCAAAAAGAAATATGTCCATTTTGTTAAAATAGATGCCCTTAATCTGTATGTCGTGGGAAGACATATAAATGGTTAGTAGTTTTTGTGATATTTGTGTCACTCTTTTGGGGTAGAAGAAAGGTAATTTATTTAGTCACCCATGCAGACATTTTAGTGGGATAGTTAACGAATTCTTAAAGTTCTTTGATTAGTTTTTGTGTGATGTATTAAAATAATATCGCCGAAAATTAATACTTATTTCTATTTTTGGAGATTTGGAGTTGTGCGCTTTTTTCAGTGCACGTTTAAAATCTTCTTCTGTGATTCCAGCTCATGTTTGTTAGGGTTTATTTTTTATTCGTTTTATCTCTCGCGAAATCCAGTCTGCTTCTTATGTTCTTTAGGGCAAGTCCATATTTTCGTCCCAGAAGTGTATAACCTCTTCCATTTTTTTTTTTTTTTTTTTGCGATGGGGGACTGTCACTTCAATTCTTGGTTTCGGTCGGTCAAAAATTATCTAATTTAGAGGTTGTGTTAAACAAAGTCACAGATTATTGTTTATAGATTTCAAGTAAAACATAAAATCACATTACAAATTCAATTGATAATAATAACTGGTGGAATTTGAACTGAAATTTGAAAGTACACCGTTGATTTTGCGTGCTTGTAATTGAAACAACCGTCTATACAATATATTCTTAATTCTTTTTAGAATTTAAAAATTCTTCTTCTTCTTTTTCTTCTTCTGTGGGGAAAATTGTGAAAATGGCTTACCTCGGAAACGCCAACGAGTCTGTGCGTCGTATAAAAACCAGCTGCTCCGTGGTAAGAAGAAGAAAAATAGCGGCGATCATGTTTTATGTCAGGTGGTCTCGGACAGTTAACGTGAAATCGCGTTGTCTCGTCATTCGCATGCAAATTATGGTCGCTTTTCGACTGTATAAAGCAAGCCGTTATTTTTATTTTTATTTTTTTTTTTTTTGAGAACCGGGGAAGAAATTTTTTTTTTTCTTGCGGACCCTTCTCGGCTTGTGCGAGAAGAAGAAGAAGAAGAAGAAGAAGTAGTACTACTCTTGCCCGATTTGTGTGTCATTTTTACCACATCTTCTGTGTGCCTTGTTATTTCAGGACGTAGGCGATCATAGCTTTCCACGTCTCCCTATCCTTGATGGCTTTTAGTGCGCTTTCTTCTGTTACATAACACAACCCCCGTTCTGTCATCCACCTGATTAGGCTCTTCAAATATGTTATACGTTGCTTTCCCTTGCCTCTTTTTCCCTCTATCTGTCCAGTTAGTACCAGGTTCTCTAACACCTTTTTCCTCATTTCATGTTCCAGGAACTTTAGCTGTCTTCCTGATGCTCAGTATTAATTTCCTTTTCGTTTCCATCCTTTTCCATCCTCATCATTGCTCACATGCTCGATCCATGATATCCGCAGCATCCTTCTGTAGAACCACATTTCAGTTGCTTGAAGTTTCTCCTTCATTTCTTATTATATTTTCCAGCATTCACTGCCATATTGTAGAAATGACATCGATCCAGAACTCTTTTCTTTGTTTCTAGCAAAATTTCCCTGTCTCTTAATACTTTACTCAGCTTCTGGAACGCGTCATTTGCCATGCCAATTTGCCTTCGGAACTGTGTGTCGCACTTTCTGTCTTCTGTTAGAAAACTTCCCAGATATATAAACATCTGTACCTGCTTAATTTTAGTATCTCCCAAACTGTATTTGGCAATTTTTGGTTCCTCCTTTTTTTTAGTGAGATAAATAATGAAAAAAGTTGTTACCTCCACTAAATCGCTTAAAAACAGCATAGTATGAAGAAAAAGTTCCCAAACCTAAAAAAAATGAATCTTCTCTATTCAAATGTTTATGTTATTTTTAAAAGGAAATATCTAAGTATTTTTAATTAATTTTAAAAATTTTAAATACTTTCCAACACGTTCAAAATGTTGGCAAAAATCTTGTTTTTAATTTCGTTAGTAGGGAGCCAAATCGTTACGAGAGTTTACAATAGAAAACGTGATATCACATAACTCACTTTTTCCGGTCAGAAACACATTAATTTGGAAATTCTTGCAAAAATAAAATAATATTCAGATTTTAATAAAACAGTCAGGGCTTATTCACAAATAAATGAAATTATTTTTGAAATTACTATCTTAAAAAATATTGATAAAAGTAATTTTTTCGTCTGTTACCCCGCTCCACTTAAATTCATCAAATTGCACGAAATTAAATTCTGTATGCAAAAATGATTTCCTTAGTTAAACACAGGACTCATTGGGTAATGTAAATCATGTATTGTTTAAATTTTCTTTACTAAATAATATAAATTTCAGCCATTATATACTGAAGAAATAATAATTTTAATTAATATTGAAATTTTAAAAGGATTCTTTTTATTTTTGCATTTTTTAATTAAAATACTTTATTTTTACAATGTTTACAAAACTTGTAGACATTAGGTTGGTAGGTTATAAAGTGAAGACTATTTACTAATCAAAAATTAAAACTTTTAATACAAATCATCTAGACATCAAATTCTAAAATAATCTTTTTTGTGTATGTGAAGTTTTTTTTTGTATGGTAATTTCTATGTGTACATTAAAGGTCGTGTGTTTCAGGGGTTTTTTTTTCCCTTACCGGAAAAATGTGCAATAATGTCATTTGTGATTGCTATACACATATCTTCTTTTGCATTTGGCGAGTTGTCAACACATTTCAAATACGGCGAACAGATTAAAAAGTTAAAATCTGTGATTAAGAAATAGTTTTATTCTAAATTTATAAATGCTATAATGCTATAAATTAGTAATACTTGTGTAAATCATATTAAACTAACATAAAATTTGCTAATTTTCTAAGAAATAATCTGTTACAGATGTATATTTTATTTCTGCAAGATTTTTCAGTCCTAAATCAACCTTTCTTTACAAATGTGTCGATCATTCAAAATTGCTTAAAAAATGTAAACATTTGAAAAAATCTTAAAATTTGAATTTCTAGTCAATATCATTTCTGTTTGAAATACACCAGAGTATTTTGTTTACTAGAAACAGTAAATTTAATTATTTAGCTTTCAATTGCAGCTTTAAAAACTTTCAGGAAAACTTTTTATTTTAACAAATTCAATTTAAGAGTTAGCTATCGAAAATGGGTGGAGGTAGCTAGACAAACATGTATCGAGCTTGGTAGATGTGTCAGAAAATATATGCCACTTTTTGGTCGTCTTAAAACTAGCTAAAATAGTTAGCCAAATATAACGAGGGCAGGTGATCGGAATGAGTTGTATACATAATAAAAGAGGAAACTTTTTAAATACATCAATTTTTATGCAAATAAACTTGATTTCGAGTCTATATTTACGATAGGCTTTCGTGTTTAAAATCCTTTAAGTAAATGTGTATGTTTTAGCAAAAAGCGGTCATGTCTCTTTAAATATGTTAATGGGAGAAGTCCATCACTCTCCTACACAATGCTGTGCTATGGGTCAAAAACCTGTGACAGCTATGAAAGAGTCAGTCAGTTAAGTGTCATACGCGATACACGCTTTGGGCGATCATGTCTCGAAAGAGACATTACTGACTGGGCAGAAGATTACTCGCAGTAGGTTGCCATTGCGTTCTGCAGTAGACTGGTTGCCATCCAAGGCTATAGAACCCAATCTATCTTATTATTTAACCCATAACTGGAGGGAAGAAACGGATTAATACCTTTTCCAGGGTATTTGTGCGTAAGTGAATGCAATGAATTCAACTGAATTTCGAACTCGGCACCGCGATCTCAAGTTCGGCGTCGATATCCACTGCACCACAACGCACATACGCTATGAAAGAGAGTCGAATGAAAGCTTGAAAAGTGTATTTCTAAAGTTGGGATGATGATATGCTAAACAGAATTGTCGTTGACCCGGTTAAAAGTCCAGCAAGAATCATAAAGAAACAATTAACATAGGAAATAACGAATATATATTAAACTTGGCAAAATACAACACTTGGGACTTTGTTAGTATAACGATAATACGGGTTAGTATGTAATACTATAATTCGACTCAAACTGGGACTCGTAATGGTCGTTACGGTAGCAATGTTCGTAAAGGACACGCGGCTGAGTTCAGGGCGCTCTCCTCAGGCAACTCTCTCAGGTTACTTACTGGATACTTCCAGGCTATCTACTCAGCTATCTACAGACTACTCACTCTCACTTCTTGGTTGAAAAGAGTTCATTCCGTTGAGATGGGTGATGCCGCCATAACAAAAACAAATACACTTTCGGCAAAATTTAAATATTTTACTTTCATGCTTTTTATAAACTATTTCTATCCGATATTTCCACAAGCTGATAAACATATACAGAGTAAACAACATGACGTAGACTCAGAATAACTGATTTTAATCAATATATTGATCTTGTTATAATGGGAAATATGAAAATATTCTCCAAGAATCAATCGCAAAAACAATGAAGATCTAAATTGCTCGAATCAGACTCTCCCAAAAAATAAAAGAAGACAGATGACGATTGACGTTGCATTTAAGCTTTTGAAGATCAGAGCTAACAGAAAAAAAAAACGGCAAGAGAGTTTCACGAGCTAGAAGTGCAGGAGAAAAATTATTAGAATAGGTTAACGCTTTCAATTTCAGCATTAAACGATGAGACCAAACTGCCAATCTAGTACTGCACTCAACTTCATTGTGAGGTATCAAAATGGAAAGCTGATCAGAACAATTGCCATAAAACTATATTTACGGAAACAAATTACAGTACATCAAGGTTAAGAAAGTGATTACAGCCAAGATATAAGGTCAGAATCAATAATATTGCATAATCTTTATTCTATTTTAGTAAAAACGTCTAAATACGTAGAAGTCGCACACCAGATTTCGTACATTCAATATAACCCTTTCTATTATAATAAAGATTCTTGTGTATTCGTCTGTATATTGCTTATGGGGAGCGAGACAATAGTAATGCAGCGTCGACTCGGTTCATTAGTGAGGCATTGTCTCCTCAGTTCATTTTCTTTACTACCATTTATTAAAATTTACCACTAGTTATGAAAGCTCTTGCCGCGAGTTTACCTTTTAACAGTACCTTATTTTATTTTTTGCAATAATTATGTCGTCGAGTATGTCATACAGTTTTCAAAAACTCCTAAGATATGCACTTGAACTAATGTTGGAGAACCTGTTGCTAATTTATTTCTCTTGGATGTACAGGCTGTGGACCTTTTAAACCCAGGTTTTAATTTCAAAACCATTGTCAAAACGTATTAATCAATGGAACTTTGTCTCTGTGTGTGTGTGTGTTTGTGTGTGTGTGTGTGTCTGTGTGTCCGTTACCTATAGACTCCGAAATGGCTGAACTGATTTTCTTGAAAATTTACACAGTTGTACTATAAGCGTCTGCGAGTGTTCTTAGCTAGATTTTGTGTTGAGGTGCCCCTGATAAATATCGAAAATCGATAATGGAAAAAATTGGGTTATAGAAGGAGTGGTCCGATTTTAATCAAATTTGATACACTCATAGACAAAGACATAAGAAACGATATTCAGAAGTTTCAAGGTTGCAACTTTTACAACAGTGCAGAAAATCGATAATATATATATATATATATATATATATATATATATATATATATATAAAAGGCAAGATGTTTGTGTGTGTGTCTGTTTATCTGTCTGTATGTCCTTTATACAAATCTACAATTTTTATCCGATTCTCACCAAATTTCAAAATTTGACTTACATCCATTAATTTTTCTATCAGTCTACGGTTTCGTTTTAACTGGAAACAACTATTGCTTTTTAGTCTTTCGTGCGAACGTCCAATGAGTCTGAGATCCAGGACCATGGATTTCATTTAAAGCTTTCATTACACCCGAGCAACACCGGGCTATACTGCTAGTATATATATATATATATATATATATATATATATATATATATATATATATATATAAGGCAAGATGCTTGTGTGTGTATCTGTTTATTTGCCTGTATATCTGTATTTTTCAGGCTTTTTTATTTTAGTTTTCCTTCAGGTTTGGCTCTAAGTAGTTATAATTGTAGTTCTTAGTCTCAGCCATGATACCATTATTCAGAGGACTTATTTAGCCTTCAAAATTCAGTTTACGACGACAAAAACTTCTTTGATATCGATAGCTGGAAATCAAAATTTGACTTACATCCATTCATTTTTCTTTCCGTCTACGGTTTCGCTTTAACTGGATACAGCTATTGCTTTTTAGTCTTTCGTGCCAACGTCCAAAGCGTCTGAGCTCCAGGACCATGGGTTAGTTTTAAAGCTGTCATTACACCCGAGCAACGCCGGGCTATACTGCTAGTCATTAATAAGTCAAAATTTGACGAAGAAAAGGTTACAATAGATGAAATGATACACGAAAATCATGCTGAATATATTGAAAAGCTTGACTCTTTAGAAGTTGATGGAAAGATTAATAAATAATCTTTATTGTATAAGAGAAACTGATGAAATTAAACAACAAAAAATAAGGGACCAAAGGCACCATTTAGCATTTTCCCGAGTAAGAGGCAATGAGACTGACAATTACCTGCTTCATAGAGTAGTTGCAATGTAATGGCGTTCTTCTAGCAGCTCTTACGAATTTGAGATAATATAACCAGCTTTAAGTTATCTGTTATTCCGAAAAGCTCAAATACAATTACTGAATGGGAGTAAGGCCTTCTAACTGTTTTGCTGTGAAGCTCCATCCAAAATTATCTACAATTGGTTGTTCATTCAGTCAGTTAAATTCCGTACGTTATACATGCTTGGGCGATCATGTCTAGAAAGAGACATGACTGACTGGGTAGAAGATTATCCCGCAGTAGGTTGTCATTGCTTTCTGCGGTAACTGGTTGCCAGCCAAGGCTATAGAACCCAACCTGTCCTGTTGTTTAACCAATAAGTGGAAGGAATAGACGGATTAATACCTTTCCCAAGGGTATTTGCGCGTAAGTGAAGACAATGAATTCAGCTGAAATTCGAACTCGGCTCCCCGATTTCTCGTTCCGAGCCGATATCCAATGCACCACAACGCACATCATTACATTAGAATAATCTACCATTCCGAGCTGTTTATAAATGTGTTGAGGGTAGAATAAGAAGACTGGCTTTTTTTTTACAGATCTGCTAAGCAAATTGTTTTGTTTGTTTCGAGGCTTAACGACCTATCAGTCCTTGTGGGATCATTTAAGGTCATATCGAATGATTTTTGGGTAAGGTTATTTTATTTTTACAACATTTTTCTTTTCGAGTATCAAGATTCATTGGGATTTGTTTTTAAGAGCAGGGTCCCAAAGTTCTACCCTTGTTATTTAACTCATAACTGGAAGGAAGGAACGGATTAATACCTTTCCCAAGGGTACCAGTGCTTAAGTGAATGCAGAGTATTCAACTTACCAACTGGAATTCGAACTCGGCTCACCGATTTTTCTTTCCGAGCATATATCCATTGCACCACAACGCACACCCATCACTATACGCTTACAGCACCTGGTATTCACAAGCGATCACCCATCTAAGTACTGACCAGGCTCAACGTTGCTTAACTTCGGTGATCGAGCGAGAACCGATGTATTCACCATGATAGGCCGTAAGCTTTAAGAAAATTGTGTGAAAGCGATAATTAATATATAATGAAATATATTAAATATGTTTTATTATATATAATGAAATCATTATAATTTCATATAAAGACAACTGTAACTTTATAATTACTGCGTTATTATATAAAGACACTTATAACTTTATATACACTATTTCATTATATATAAAGAAATGTATTATTAAATACATAATTTATTGATAGTCATGATTTACCACAAGTACAATTTAACGAAATCAATGATCCTCTTGATAATATTGCACCGATAGTGAAAATGAGGGTAATAGATAAACACCAAAGGCTTCTTTTAGAATATAACTTAGCGATTCCCAAATATAAAGTCAATTCTACATTTTCATCCTGAAAAATTGGCCAAAGATAGCAACCGGGTTATCCGAAGGCGAATTGGCATGGCAAAGGACGCATTCCAGAAGATGAGCAAAATACTAACACACAGGAAAATCTCAATAGAAACGAAGAAAAGAGTGCTAGACTGCTACGTGATGTCAGTTCTTCAATACGGCCGATGAGAAACTTGCTGTTGTCAAGCTGCCAGGTCGGGACCAATCACATTTCAGATTCCCCTTTGCAGCCTGTCGAGAACACTGAGACGAACAGCAAGGACGCCTAACCAGATATGACAATATTCCATCCACGGTCGAATGGTTAATTTGTATATGTGCAAGATGGATTCAGGCGGAAAAAATTCCTGGCCCGACACAGTGACCCAGCCTTTCTAGCAGTGAATTTAGCTATTGTTTCAATGAATGATTCCACTTGAGGTTGGAAGAAAGGGTAAGACCGAGGAGATGCAGTGTATTGCTTTCAGGAAGATTGGCTGGTCCATGCTTATGGGTGCAGGAGAGATTGCCTGTGATGGTCGACAGATAGCAGTTTCGTTTTAGACGCATTGAAATTTACGAGCCATTTCATACACAATCCACCAATGTGGAGGTCCTTTTCGAGATCAGCAGCGAGGTTATGTTTGTCCGCCAGATTTCTTACTGATGTGGGAGTAGATAGTTGTGTTATATGTGTAAATGAATACTTGGGAATTGATCACGTCTGGGGGATCATTTATGAAGATTAAAAAGAGCGTCAGGCCTAGGATAGATCCCTTGGGGAAACCAGCGTTCGTGTGGTAGGATGTGAAGGTATGCCCATCCAAAACTGCATTCATGATGCGGTTTGATAGGACAGATTGAATCAGATCAAGCAATCGTCAAGTGATACCATATCCCTGTAGCTTGCTCAGAAGGTCAGTGTGCCACATCATATCAAAAGCCTTGGAGATATCCACGGCAACAGCACGAGCCTCGCAGGACTTATTGAGGGCCTGGTATGTGTACTCCGTGATGGTTTTTAGCATATCAGCAGTAGACCTGGCAAAACGGAATCTATACTGTCTGTCTGAGAATAGTTTATAGTCAGTAAAATGTTGAACTATTTTAGCATCGATAATAGCCTCGAACACTTTCCCGAAAATTGATAAGAGGCTGATAGAGCGATAATTGGATGAGTCAGAGGTTTCCCGCGAGTTCTTACATACAGAAATCACACACATGACTTTCAGCAGGCAGGAAAACAGGAAGCTGAAAGACAGTAATTATAGATTTTAGGAGGAACAGAGGAGAGTTCAGGGGCACATTTCTTCAGGACAATGACCGGGATTCCATCACCTCCGCTCACCTTATAGGGGTCAAGCTTTGATCTTTGTTTAGATACTAGAGACGGAGTTCTGTAAACATGTTTCGGTTGAGCCTCAGTTCTAAGAGGTAAGTCAGATGTGGGTACTTCTGACGAGTCAAATGTGGAGTTTGATGAGAATCTGCGAGCAAAGCACTCGGCCTTGTCCACGGGTGCCGTGAGAACCTACAATTTATTAATTAAGGAAAGGATGGAGGATTTGCTGTTGTTCATCACACGTTTGCACAGCCTCCATTAGTTTTTGGAGCCAAACTTGCGTCAGATATGCACTGCTTCATCATCTCAGCAAACAACAGCTTTGCGTTATTCAGGATCCTCTTACACTCATTACGAGATCAGGCGAATAGGCGCCTATTGTGGCCAGTTGCATGGCTTCGAAATAGCCGGAAGTAGTGGTGTTTGTGTGCAATGGCGGTCGAACAGGCAAGAGAGAACCACGAGGAGAAATGAGGTTTTGGAGGGAACTTTCTGATCGATATGAAGGTAATAATATCAGCTTTCACACAGGAAGAGACCTCAGAGGTGCAGTCCTCAACTGGGAAACTGAACACTTTTCCTCAAGGGACGTCGCATAGAAAATAGCGAAACTCATCCCAGTCTGCTCTTTGGTAGCAGTAAGAGATCCTGTTGGTAGGAGGCTCCTGGTGGGAGTGAGGGTGAAGAGAGATATTAATAGAAACAGCAGCATGATCTGAGATACTGAAAGTGCAAAGCTGAGGTACAGAGAGGAAGCAGAGGTCTAATAGAGAAGCGTTTCCTGTAGGGATACTGGGAAAGCGCGTGTGGAAATCCACCACTTGCGTAAGGGATTGAGAAATAGCAAAGTTCATGGCGTGAATGCCAGCTGAATCAGTGACAGAGATTTTTAGCCACTTGGAATAATGGGCATTAAGATATATTGTCAGAGATGCTGTCTAGCAGGGAGCAATCAGGAGTAGATAGAGAACAGTGCAATAAGAAAAGATAGCTAATCGATTTTAGATGTGACATACGAAGACAGATGTATGGGCGTTCTGAGATTAAAGAGATATCACTCTAGCTAGACGGAGGTGTTCACTAACGTAAACCCCCAGCCCATGCATATGGACAGTTGAGTCCCTCCTTAATAATGGAAGGAAGCCAGGGATCGAGAAATCATAGGAAGGAATTGAGGGGTTGAGATTAGTCTCACAAAGCGCCAGGATGTCGGGGGACTATTCGTGGAGAAAAGATTCAACGCTACAGAAGTTGGTTCGAGTACCTGGAATGTTGGTGAAGGATCCCTGAAAAATGGAATAGCATAAAAATGTATTGTTTAATTTGAATAGAAATTGATTTTTCATCTTTTCAGAAGTTAGACGCCACTAAAAAAAAAGGGTGAATTCAATACCAACCATCAACCATGAAGCTTTGGTTTCAACCCCCTTCTATTTTTTTAATTTAATCGATATTAAATCAATATTATTCCCTCCATCTTTTAACATTTATAAATTTCTAACATTCTGGATGGCATATTATGTAAAGTCCTTATTATAATACTAGCAATATAATCCGGCGTTGTTCGGGTGTAATGAAAGCTTTAAAACTAATCTTTGGTCCTGGAGCTCAGACTCATTGGACGTTGGCACGAAAGACTAAAAATCAATATTTGTTTCCAGTTAAAGCGAAACCGTAGACTGATAGAAAAATTAATGGATGTAAATCAAAATTTGAAGTTTGGTGAGAATCGGATAAAAATTGTAGATTTGTATAAAGGACATACAGACAGATAAACAGACACACACACAAACATCTCTCTCTCTCTCTCTCTCTATATATATATATATATATATATATATATATATATAATCGATTTTCTGCACTATTGTAAGAACTACAACCTTGAAACTTCTGAATATCGTTTCTTATGTCTTTGTCTATGAGTATCAAATTTGCTTAAAATCGGACCATTCCTTCTATAACACGATTTTTTCAATTATTGATTTTCGATATTTATCGGGGGTACCTCGACACAAAACCTAGCTAAGAACACTCGCAGATTCTTATAGTAAAACTGTGTAAATTCTCAAGAAAATCGGTTCAGCCGTTTCAGAGTCTATAGGTAACGGACACACACATACACACACACACATACACACACATACAGAGATAAAGTTCCATTTATAAATAAGTTTAGATAGATTATTATTATCGCCACAGGCACAAAACAAAAAAGAAATAATCTGAAAAGACGAGACATGTTCTTATATAGCCTTGTCAGATCAAGATTTATATATGTATGTCTTGCTTGGCGAAATATCTAAACTCTCAGCTGTATAGAAGAAATTTCTTAGATAAAATATTTGAAGAGTTTCGAGCAATTAAAGCCTGTAGCTTTAGCAAGCGCCATTTCATACACAATCCACCTTCTCGAGATCAGCAGCGAGATTATGTTTGTCCGCCAGATTTCTTACTGATGCGGGAGTAGATGGTGGTGTCATCTGCGTAGATGATTTGGGATTTGATCGCGTCTCGGGGTCTGGTGCTAAACAATCACAAAGAACTGTAGCAAAAAAAAAGCACAACACATTACTTGAGGATTTTCAACAAGAGCAACAAGTAAAATATGTATTCCGAGCAGAAAATAATGATCCCGACTTACATATAGATATCGTGCAAGGCACCAAAACCTCTCAGAAATATCTAAACCGTCAGTTGTATTCAATCTTTTCTTGAAATTAATGTTGAGAAAAGGCTTTGAGGGAGTAAAGGCTGAATGTATCATTATTCTTTGAACATTGTGAACAGCAGAATCAACTAAAATGGATGCGCATATAACCCGAAAAGAAAATGATGATATGTTGGGGATCAACCGTTTTTGCACATAAGAATGGACTCGCCTGATGTGTACATATACTTCTGCCTATACAGAAAGAGTTAGTAAGGAGTCAGTTGGCCCGTAAATTGGTGCATATTTAGTTGGAGTTTTTTTTATATAGACGCATTACCCGTATATGCTTCTTCCCGACAAGACTGTATATATCGATTTCTACTAATCGTATTCCTAGTATTTCCTGAATTGACTAACCCGTGTTCCAGTGTGTATATCTTTCGTTCAATATATATTACATTTTCTATCTCCATATCTGTTATTTATTATTTTGTGTGGTTTTTCAACAAGAATCCACAACATGATATAATCAAGATGTTGACTTTCCACACTATTTCAAACATAAAGTTAGAATGGAAGCCCTCACCAATGCTGATGAGAACGACAACAGCTACTGGTGTTGAAAAGATTATTCCCTTCAAATGTTGTTGAAAGAGAACGATTTAATAAATTTTAACGCACAATATCACTGGCTGCTCAGTTAAATAATTGTCAATGTTTCCCCATAAAGAAACGGCTATTATTATCTATACGGTTTTTGTCTCTCGTGCGCTAATATCATCTGATCTATTTCTCATGTTTTGGTCTTTTCTTATCTCATTTGCTTAATTCCTTTAAACACTTCTCTCTGAAAACAAAACAATGACCCCTGGTGTGCAAGTACAAAAATTTCCGTTGCACTAGATACATAAAAAATGGAGATGTTAAACATAAAATTAGGTAAATAAAATACTGTTTATATAAGTTCTTAACCATGATATATTGAGACCATCGTTGTAAGCCGGGAACAGATTTGATGCGTTGTCTGAATATATATATACACGTCTCGTTTTGGCAATGCTGGCATTTCAAAGATTTCTGTGTAAATCTATTTTTTTGCTCTCTAGCATCTTCCTAGAAAATAAGCCATTATCAAATGGCTTTTTTATCTGATTCCGTCTTTAACCGGATTAATTATGTTTACATGATAAATGGTAATGATGAAATTAGTTGTTTTCTTACTGGAAAACATTCGGGATTTGTTGAACGAGAAACCGGAGCTACTAATTTACTTTTTTTTTTGTCTCCTTCGACTTCAGACTGTAATCACAGTGTAGTATCTGTTTTTAAATAAACAAACTACATTTATTTCTCAATTGTGTTTTCGTCTTCCGACAGAACACAACAAAAATGAGGAATGCCTGATCACGGGGATCAGTAGCTATTCCCTCAGTGCATCAAAGCGGGAAGAACAGTAGAATATTAACGCCAGTGCGACATTGGTTGCACGGATTGGGCAATTCTCAGCTTTGAGCTTTTGACTTTCAAACGTCTTTTTGACATATCCCGTCACTGTGGATTGGGGTGAGCAAATTCCGAATATGTAGTATCTTCTCTCTTCATCTGTAATCGTAATAGTAATATTAAACGTTTTCTTTTTAAGGAAAAATTTGGCATTCATTAACCGAGCATCCAGCGACATTCAAGTTACACTTTTAATTAAGTACGTCAATTCATTTTCGATATCTAACTTTTAAACTGAGTTTTTAAAAATATAAAGTTTTTTTAAACTTTTATTTTAGCTTTAATTCAAAGCTAAATGATTAAATTTATTATTTTCAGTAAGCAAAATACTCTCTGATTTATATCAACCAGAAATTATATTGATTGGAATAAAAAAGTTTGAGATTTTTTTCAAATTTTGAATTTTGCAGCCATTTTTGAGCGATAAAGACATTTGTAAACAAAAGTTAATTCTCGGGTTTAAAAATCTAGCAAAAATAAAATATATATTTGTGACATATTACTTTTTAAAAATTAGCAAATTTTATGTTAAAATCATCTGATTTACATAGATATTACTTATTTATAACGTGAAATTAAAAATAAAACTGATTCTTACACAGATTTAAATTTTTTTACCTGTCAGCGCCGTAAATAAAGAAATTTGTTGACAGATTCTGGATTAGTGATAAAATGTATGGCATTTATAAGTAACAAAATTGTACAAATTTCTTCGGGTAAGGGAGGATACTCTGACCTTTTAATTTACACATAGAAGTTACCATACAAAAAAAATTCAAATGCATAAACAAAATTATTTTAGAAATATGGAGGAAAAACGATTTTTATTAAACTTTTCAATTTTCGATAGGCAATGTAATCATCAATTCGTAACTAAAAATCTAAACGCAACAGTTCTTTGAAGGTTTTTAAAATATTTTTGAAACTTTAAATTATTACAATAACAAAAAAATGAAAACAATTCTTTTAAAATTGCATTAGTAATCGAAATGGTTTTTATCTTTAGCCTATAATGTCCTTAATTTTTTTATTTATTCAAGCAATTAAAAGCTTATCAAATTAAATAATAATAGAGTTTTATTGCATTTTATTATTTTACTCTTTGGAGCAGATTTTCGGATACAGTGGTAAAATTTAAAAATAAATTAATGCTTTATGTTCCCCAATGAGTCCTGCGTTAACTAATGAACTTATAGACCGCATCACTAAAATTTATTAACATTTCATGGATTTACGTGGAGGTGGAGTAACAGAGGTAAAAAAATATATATTTTTACCAAGATTTTTAAAAAATAATGATTTAAAAATCAATTTAATTCATTTGTAAATGAGTGCTGAAAGTTTCATTAAAAGTCGACAATTATTTGATTTTTGTGAGAATTTTCAAATTAAGGTGTTTGTCACCGGAAAAAAAAACGGGAGTGATGTCATCATTACGTTTTCCATTAAAAACAGTCTTAATGTTTTGGTTACCCTCTAACTTAAACTAAAACAAGAATTTCTGCCAAAATTTTGAACATGTTAGAAGGGATTCAAAATTTTTTTAAATACTTAAAAATTATTTTGATTTTTTCTCTTAATAATAAGATAAACATTTTGATGGAAGAAATTCATTTTTTATTAAGTTTAGGATCTTTTTTATTCATACTATGCTTTTTTTATCGATTTTATTAACGTACATGCTTTTTATCAATCTTTGGTCATCGGTCAGGGATCAAAGTGTAGTATCCATTCTCATCTCTAGCTACCTTTTTACAAGGAAACATTTGAGATTCATTATCAAATAACTGACCAGTACTGCTGTCGATTGAAATGTGTAATTTCAAAACAAAATTAGGGTCTGACTGTTGTTGTGATCGCATTAATTGACGTTATAGTATACAACAGAAATAAAATGGAACGGGCGGAAAAAGACAAATGCTGGCTCTGTAAATAAATAATGTTTTCAAAACTCCCCGTACCTAGTCAATTCCGTCATTATTACTCCCTGCGCACTAGAGGCATTCCTGCCTTGATTGGGGTAAAATGATAAAAAAAAAGGGTATATGATTTTTTAAGCGTAGCCTAGATGTATCAGCAGGCCATATCATGGAGCACCCAGTAAAAATTGAACTTAAAATCACAGTGTAGTGTCCATTCTCATCTCTAGCCATTTTCTTACAAGGAAACATTTGAGATTCATTATCAAATAACTAAACAGTAATGCTGTCAATTGAAATGCATAAAACCAATAAAAGTAATTTCTAATGAATTAATTAATTCTTCTTTTCAGTCTAGTAGTTGTTATCGTTCTTTTTAGTATTGATTGGATTTTCTTTTATTTACATTTGAAGTCGTATGAAAAATTTGTAAACGGTATACTGCGTTGGATATCGTCTCGGAACGAGAAATCGGAGTGCATTGGATATCGGCTCGGAACGAGAAATCGGGGTGCATTGGATATCGGCTCGGAACGAGAAATCGGGGAGCCGAGTTCGAATTCCAGCCGAATTCATTGCATTCACTTACGCGCAAATAACCTTGGGAAAAGGTATTAATCCGTCTCTTCCCTCCAGTTATGGGTTAAATAACAGAACAGATTGGGTTCTGTAGCCTTGGTCGGCAACCAGTCTACCGCAGAAAGCAATGGTAACCTACTGCGGGATAATCTTCTGCCCAGTCAGTCATGTCTCTTTCGAGACATGATCGCCCAAGCGTGTATCACGTATGTCACTAAACTGATTGATACTGTACTGCTTAGTATTTGCCCCGCAAGGTCAAATTTCAGAATGTTTGACTGTGAACGTGAGGACAGTGCGGAGAATTTGGATAGAATTCCATGCGTTTAATTTATGGTGGTTTTCAAATTTATATCAAAGTCAAATTTAGATCAAAGTCAAATTTATGTCAGATGTCAGAGTAAATTGTGTCATAGTGCAGGCTAGCAGAATAACAATTCTTAATTAAAAATCAACTTGTAGAGTAATCGACACTATCAGTCGTAACTTTCTGCAATGTTATACATAGTCTTTCAGAAAATGTATAGTTTAACCAAATAAAAATGTTTTACGAATGAAAAATGCAAATTTTATTTGATTGTTCAACCTTTTTGTCCTCCTTTTACTAAAAAAATTAGCATGAGGAGATATGGTTTGTTAATATTTTAAAATTTTTGATACACCCTTCAGGATGAGAGATGTGGTGGTCTGCGTGTGTTTTTATGCAGTGGCAGCAAATCGAATCCAATATTTTAATTATAAAAAGTGTTTTGTGCGTTAAATAAAACTCAGCTGAGTTTGTTGAAACGAGTTATAAAAGTGTGTGTTTTGTTGATTGAATTTGAGAGACACATAATAACTGTGATAAGAAAAAAAAGTTCCGCAGGCAACCAATGACACTTGTTTTCATTGAGAGGTCTTCAAACACATGAAAATACAATATTTCAGAATTTTCAATATCTTAATAATCTTCAAAGTGGCTTAAAATCTATTTAACACGAGATAATAGGCTGAAATTTTCAGAATAAACTCTTCTCGTGAAAGTTAAAAAATGAATGAAATCTAAAATCTTCAAGACGGACCCTTGTCGAATCTGACTAAAATGATCCTTATACAAGTGGGTAATGATAACTTCACAGCTTTAAACATTCCTGAATGATCTAACAGTATACACATATTTTATATCATGTATGGTACATATAAATTCCATAAATATCTGCCATATAAGATAGTAGTGGCAGTGGTGTCTTCATCTAACTGTCATAACTTTATGTGGGCGGTATTTCTGCCGATCACTGTAGAAGGCTTTTCTTTGTAGTTTTTTTTCTTCTTTAGTTCATACAATACAAGACACAAGATCCATTCAAGGTAAACGAACTAGGCGGTTGAAAATAAATAACACTGGTCAACACAATTTTTGGTGCCAAGAAGAAAACATTTTTTTAGCTAATTCGAGAGTTCTGATTTCGAAAATGACCTTAAATTTCCATGGTAAGCCACTTTTTTAATGTACTAAAATTACCCAATTTTGGAAAAGAAATCATTTTACGATCTTGGCTGAGCACAACATTTAGTTAACAAAGGTCGTAGAAACCCATCAATTTTCAGGAAAACTGAGCAATTTATGTCAGCTAACTGAAATACACTATTGTTATAAGAAAAAAGTGTTTTGCATTTAAAAATGCCGAGATAGAATTACTGGTTTTTTCAGTTTATTGCTAAATTTCGAATAAACTGATAAACTTCATCAGTAATACACTTTATCAGTAATACGCATGAAGGTTCATTTTTTCCACAGCTCTCTTGATAAATTTCTGAATAATTGCGTGCGACGTGAGTGATGAGCAATGAGAACGATTCCATCAGAATATTAAAACAATGATAGAGCTCTACCAGGGACAGTGGGAAAAATGAATGATGACTGACTATTGCTGGAGTATCAAAAGGGACTTAAGTAACATTAAACATGACAGAAAATCAATAAAGGGAAATTTTTTACCATAGTTCTCATGTTCACGAAGGGTTTATTTCTGCTGTTAGTTTATTAAATGATTTGCTGAAAATATTTGTTGGTCATGGTATATTCAATCATGTTATTAGGGTTGGGTTATTATTGAAAAATAGTATTCCTCAATATTTATTGGTTTAAATACGAATTGAGAATTTTCTATGATTTTATCTTTAGAAATATTGCCATCCGTCAATATATATAAACAGAAAACAAATGAACAAAATGTTTTTTACAAAATTGAAGCATTTCTATACAGCAAAAATAGTAGCTAACTAAGAAAAATAAGGTTACTTTTAGACTTAGCGCCCTTAACTTAGAACACTAAACATGACGCCATTTTAATTACAATTTAATTAAAATTTTATTACCTGATTTTCTCACCTAAATAAAAATGTTTTTCATTTCTTATTGAAGAGCCTGCATGTAAAATATTTCAAATAGATATTTATATTTAATATTTTTTTAATATTTTCAAAATCGGATGTGATATACCAATGGATAGTAGTGGTGTAACTTTAATTGGTGTTTAGTTTTCCAGGGTTAAATTAGCTAAAAATTGTTTGTTGTCTAGACACCATTTCAGAATTTTTTGGGTGACCAGTGTATTCGCCAAGCCGACTCTTAAAACGTTTAAGAGTATAATTATTCGAGGAACGTAACTGTCTTTGGGAGCCAGTATCTAAGGGAACTTCCTCTTTACAAATAAAATACGAAGCGAATGAGTACGGTTTTATACTTTCATGAAAAATGCTCGGACAAACTGCATTACTTGGTTCCGTCAATTCTAAACCTCACGGCCAGGATCCGCCTTGCCACTCCCATTATATCAAATCACCTGCATTTCCTCCGTATTCCAGTGGTAAGAAGTTCCATTCAAACAGTTTTTTTTCCGCGAATCATGACATTGTGGAACCGACTGCCAAGAAAATGTTTCCCCGATCACAACAATTTTAACTTGCTCCTGTCTGTTTAACTGTTATGTTTGCTCCCTAATGTAACTCTTTATCTCAAGTGGACATTGTACAGGGTGAACCTCACTGTGAAAAAATTATTTAGTCTTATATACGTGCTTCATTTAGTACAGTAGAATAAACTTGGCTCTATATTCATGTATTCAGTTAGTGCGTTAATTACACCACATTGCAGGAAAGAGTTCTTCCTAAACTGAATTAAACAGCTCAGATTTATTTTTCTCAGCTCAGTGGACATGTTCTCGGGAACAAGGCGTATTTTCAAGAGGAAGTGCATCGACTGTGGTTTGACCTTAAGAGAGATGAGCACCGCCATGTTTAGTTGCCTAAAGAATACTACGCATGAAAGAATACTCTTCCACGAACATTTTCCCATGATATCCATGGTGATTTAAGCTTTTTACTAGATTGGTGTCAAGGTCCCACCCTTTTACTGTTGAAATTGTTAAATGTAACCACATATTTTAATCTAACAGTTTCTCTTCTCGCACTTACCGCCTGTAGAATTCCCTGCTGTTTACTTGCTTCCTTGACAGCTCGAATCTTTAAATGTTTAAATGCAACATCAGTTGCAATCTTCTGACTTCTTGGATCCCATCATTTTCTCATCACTGACCAATTCATATCTCTCACAGTAAGTTTTCCCAATTAAAAACTGGGACAATTTCGCTAGAAACTAGGAAGAGAGTACTGGATTGCTACGTGCTGCCCGTCCTGAATATGGTAGTGAATGCTGGACAATACCATCAAAGATTAAGGAAAACTTTGAAGCAACTGAAATGTGGTTCTACAGAAGGATGGTGCGAATATCATGGATCAAGCATATGAGCAAGGATGAGCTCTTGGAAATGATGTAAGCAAAAAGGAAATTAATACTGAGCATCAGAAAGAGACAGCTGAATTTTCTGGGACACGCAATGAGGAAGGAGGGCTTGGAGAATCTGGTACTAACAGGCCAGATAGAGGAAAGGAGAAACAGGGGAAAGCAACGGATAACATATTTGAAGGACCTAATCAGGAGGATGACGGAACGAGGATTGCGTATTGTGACAGGGGAAAGCTTCCTCAGAGCCACCAGGGATAGGGAAACGTGAAAGGCCATGATCGCCTACGTCCTGAAGGGACAGGGCACATAGAAGAAGAAGAGCGTGAGCGAAAGCAGCTGTGTTGTTTTTAATTTTATCCTTGGCATGCCTTGTAATATATATATATATATATATATATATATATATATATACAGTGGAACCTCTGTTTACGAAATTAATTCGGTCTGGAAGTCGTTTCATAACGTAAACATTTCGTAAGGAGAGACGCTTTTTACCCTGTAAATGCCCTAATCTGTTCCAAGCCTCCAATTTGAACCCTTCAAAATCTTGTAAGGCAACAGCATCCCGGGCACAGCTTTCTCCAAGCCACATTAACGGTACGTCTGGTCACCTCCTGCCAAGCCATGTCGATTACCACATATAAATATAATTTATCTCAACAATATCAAAGTGCTGCTTCCAGAACTCACGAAAGGTAAGCTGGGTGTTTTTAGTGCTGTCGAAATACGTCTTGAACAGGTGTTTCGTGTAGAGTTTCTTGAAGTTCAAAATGACTTGTTGGTCCATGGACTGAAGGATAGAGGTGTTAGGTGGGAGGTACATCGCCTTAATAAACGAGAACTCCTCCAGTATATCAATCATCTTCGAGAATGGACGGGTGGACAGAGGCATTATCGAGAATATGAAGGCACTTGAGGAGGCACTGAGGTGGACTCTGGGAGCTGCTAGTCGCAGCGCGTATTTTGAAATTTTCGCCTTTCTTATCCTGAAATTTCTTTCGTAACAAGAGAAAATATTTTTCAGAAAAGGCGTTTCATTACCTGAAAAATTCGTATGTATAGCCTTTCGTAAGTAGAGGTTCCACTTTATATATAATTTAACTTTGAAAATTGCGTATGTCGGATGATTATTTCTTTGAAATAGATCCGCTTCATCAGAGACTAAATTTTTAAAAAAGTCCGTTTCAAAACAAAATAGGGTCTGACTGTTGTTGTGATGGCATTAATTGACGTTATAACATACAGTCAGTCAGTTAAGTGCCATACGTGAAACACGCTTGGGTGATCATGTCTTTTTCGAGACATGACTGACTGGGAAGATTATCCCGCAGTAGGTTGCCATTGCTTTCTGCGGTAGACTGACTGCCGACCAAGGCTATAGAACCCAATCTGTCCTGCTATTTAACCCATAACTGGAGGGAAGCGACGGATTAATACCTTTCCCAAGGGTATGTGTGCGTAAGTGAATGGATTCAACTGGAATTCGAACACGGCTCCTCGGTTTCTCGTTCCGAGACGATACAACAGAAATAAAATGGAAGGGATGTAAAAAGAAAGATGATGGCTCTGTAAATAAATAATTCCTTCAAAACTCCCTGAACCTAGTCAATTCCGTCATTATCTCTCCCTGCGCACTAGAGGCATTCCTGCCTTGATTGGGGTAAAATGATTAAAAAAAAGAGTATTTTTTTAGCGTAGCCTAGATGTATCACCAGGCCATATCATGGAGCACCCAGTAAAAATTGAACTTAAAATTCAGTCGTAAGCTTGCGTGCAACCCAGATATGAATAGAAAACAGGTTCGAGAACCTATGATCACATCCGGTCATGGGGATGTTGATGATGATGAGGAGGATACTGTTTTCATCCTTTTCTGCCGGACGTGAACAGCGTTACGAAACAAGTGGGTATTTGCAAGTAACATCGCTACTGAGGCCGGATGTGATACAAGAATGGAATTCTGAGCCCTTATGCTCGAGCGTATATACGTTGTGGTGTAGTGGATATCGATTTGGAACGACATATCGGAGAGCCGAGTTCGAATTCCAGTTGAATTCCTTGCATTCACTTACGCACAGATACTCTTGGCAAAGGTATTAATCCATCTTTTCCCTCCATTTATGGGTTTCAGCCAGTCTACCGCAGAAAGAAATGCCAACTTATTGCGGGATAATCTTCTGCGCAGTTATTCATGTCTCTTTTGAGACATGATCACCCAAAGCGCGTATCAAAATTCCCCGTGGATGTTGCATTAGCCAGAGTTTGATCCCTGTCTGATTTTTTTTTTTTTTTTTTTTTTTTTGTTTGTTTGTTTTGTTCAAAGACGAGAATATATTCTTTGTCTCGTTGTGGTACAGTGGATATCGGCTCGGAACGAGAAACCGGGGAGCCGAGTTCGAATTCCAGTTGAATTCATTGTTTTCACTTACGCGCAAATACCCTTGGGAAAGGTATTAATCCATCTCTTCCTTCCAGTTATGGGTTAAATAACAGGACAGATTGGGTTCTATAGTATTGGTTGGCAACCAGTCTACCGCAGGAAGCAATGGCAAACTACTGCGGGATAATCTTCTGCCCAGTCAGTCATGTCTCTTTCGAGACATGATCGCCCATGCGTGTATCACGTATGGCACTTAACTGACTGACTAGGTTCCTTTCTAGCTGGAGGCTGGGAGTGGACAAGGTAGAATTCGGTTAGAAGATTGACGTTACGAAACAACTGACCGGAGCTTTTTGTTTCCGAAGCTCTAGAAAATGTGTAGTTTTAGTAAAAGTATCATCGGTCATTTTTTTTCCTCTCGCCTATATTTCGTTTGTTTATTTTATTCTTACACTTCTTTCTATAATCTACGTCTGTTTGCACATACGTTCATTGTTGCTTTGGATTAATCGTTAGATTAGATGGATCGATACAGAATTCTCTCTAAACAAACACAGATGCTTCAAGATTAATCGAAAATCAATAAACAGGTCGAGATAGACATTTTTCTTTTTTTTAATAAAGTTCACCTAAAGCAACAACTAAGAGTCACTCAAGGTAGAGGATGCGTGAAAGTAAGAAGAAGTAGCAAATGATGTTTATAAAAAACTGAAGAATGACTGAGCATATATTTTAAGAGGTTAAGTATCTACTATTCGAGAAAACATCCACACGGGATTTTTTTTTTTTTTTACCTTTGTCTTAAAAGACGTATCAACACTTCGTGGCTTTTTTAAAGCCAGACCCTATGTGGAATACTAAAAATTCCTTTTTGTCAGTTCATATCATAATAACTTTGTAGAAAATAATGATTTTTCTAGATAAATGTTTCACTATTTCATCTATACCTTTGTTGTGGAGTAGTTTTCGCACTGAAAGTTATAATCGTGCTATGTCGGTTGCTAATCGACTTAACGTACCCTAAATGTTAGGAACTTGGTAATCTTCCACTGTAAGCTGACTCCTTAGTATTCGGCTAACTGCCAACTAATGTCAACTGCCTTAGTAGCTCTACTGAACTCCAATAGAACACTAAAGAACTCTCTAGAACTTCTAAGAACTCCTATGAACTTCCTAAGAACTCGAATTAACTTTCTGTTAACTCTAAAGAGACATGACTGACTGGGCAGAAGATCATCCCGCAGTAGGCTGCCATTGTTTCTGCAGTAGACTGGTTGCCAGCCAAGGCCATAGAATCAAACATGTATTGTTATTTACATTAACTGGAAGGAATGGGCGGATTAATACCGTTCCTAAGGGCATTTGCACGTAAGTGAAAGGCAACGAATTCAATTGGAATTCGAAATCGGCTCCCCGATATCTCGTTCCGAGTTGATATTCACTGCCCCACAACGCATATCCTGATCTATCTCTAATGATGCTTAAGAATAGTTAAATTTATTTTACTACGCAAGTACTTTATTCTTCACCCTATACTCTACTTTTACAAGAATCAGATCCGCTCAAAATATTGTCATTATCTAGACGTTTATAGACACTTTCCTGTTGCCAGATTTCGCCTCATCTAATTGAACTAGCTCAGAAACCCATAAATTGTTCCGACTACCTATCACGGTTCTTAATCAGACAGGAGACATCCAGCATAGTTGATCCACACCTAATGTTCCTGTGAACAGGTGTTTACTCGTGCAACCAGACTGGCATCTGGCTCCCACCCATTCACAGTCAGGTTAGCCAAATGCAGACGACAATTCTACTCCTGCAGCTTCTTCTCTCGCACTTCCCGCCCGTGGAACTCGCTCCCGTATTCTTGCTTTCCTGACGGCTACAACCTCCAGAAATTTAAATGCAAAGTCAATACTCATCTACTAACCACTGGAATCTAGCTCTCTCCCCACCCCTGTATAACCCTCTCTTTCTCTCCACCTATGTATCTGTCATCGCACCTGCTTTCTCAGCTTTCCATTGTTCCTTTCTAACTAGTTTGTACTCCTCACTCTTTTCTAATTAATCTTTTTACATTTATGTAACCCCCTGCACATCAGTGGCGTTTCCGCCTTGCTCGGGGTGAAATGATTAAAAAAAAAAAAAAGGTATTGTCGTGGACCCGGTTAGAGGTCCAGTAAGAATAACGCAAAAACAACCAAATAGGAAAATATGATAATATATTTAATACGGAAAGAATACAATACTTACAACTTGCTTAGTAGGAACAATAATATGAGTTAGTGTGGAATACTATGATTCCATCCTCGTCCTTAGAAATGGCACTCGTAAGGTAGCAGTGTTTGTAGACCGACTCTCGGCAAATTTCGGGCCGCTCTGAGGGCGCAGTGAATCTCGGCTTGGAACGATAAATCAGAAAGCTGAGCTCGTATTCCAATCGAATTCGTTTCGTTCGCTTACGCATAAAAACCTTTGGAAAAGATATGGATCCATCTTTTTTCCATCTAGCTATGGATTAAATAGCAGGACAGATTAATTTCTATAGCTTTAGTTGAAAATCAGTCCACTGCACAAAGAAATGACAATCTATTGCAATAAAAGCTTATGACTAGTCAGGCATGGATCGAAAAAGATATGATCGCTGAATCGTGTATCACGTATGGCAATTAACTGACTATAAACTATGTTGTATAGGGGAAGTAGTTTATCTAAGCTCTGTGTCTTCGAACCTCACCAAACACATATGAAAAAAAAGAGCCCTCCATAATTTTGAAACATTCAACGACACATATATAGCAGAAATATCATTTTTCGTATATATATATATATATATATATATATATATATATATATATATATATATATATATATGTACAATAGCGATCATAAAGATCAGATCGATGCTAAGAAAAAGTCTAAATATGAAATAACGTTTTATTTTAAAGATTCAAAGAACATTTTATTAAGCTAAAAAAGGGATATAAAAGTATATCATATAATTCCAAAATATAAAGCTCAATAAACTTATTTTTATAAAGTTATAAGAATAATTATATAACATTCGAAAAAGATAGATGATCAAAAACATCAGAACGATTAAGAAAATCAAAATATTTATACAAATCTCCTTAATAAAAAAATTTTATTCTTGTAACAAAAATGATTGTTTTTGAAGTTGGGGAGTGTGTGTGTGTTTTGTTAACACAGAAAAAAAAGAAAAAAGAATCAATGCAGTCCTGAAGATGACTATTCATTTTGATTATTACGTTATAAGCCTTATACTATACATACATATATGCAGTAGCGAGCATAAAGATCAGAACGATGTTAAGAAAAAGTTTAACTGTGAAATAATTTTTTTATTTTAAAGCTTCATAGGACATGTTATCAAGGAAAAATAAGGAAATAAAGTAAATCATATAATTCCAAAATATAAAGCTCAATAAACTTATTTTTATAAAGTTATAAGAATAATTATATAACATTCGAAAAAGATAGATGATCAAAAACATCAGAACGATTAAATGAATTCATAAAATTTGATAAGTTTGAATTATTTAAAAATTTTAAGGTAAGAAAATATAATCGGATATTTTACTAAATTACACCGGCTCTTTACTGGCTCTTGCATTGTAAACATGGCGAAAAAATCTGTGACGTCATTGGACTGATAATCTAGTTACGTAATGAAGATAAACATTTGATTGAGGATAGTACAAAGAGTGTAGGAAATCTAAAAGTGCTATACATAGTATTTTAAGAAAACCTGAGCAAAATGGTTCATGCGAAGCCAAGAAATCACCTGGCAGACCTAGGAAAACGACTGCAAGGAAGATAGATAAGTTGGTAAAGACTCAAAAAAGGATCAATGTGCGACAGCAACCGCTATCTCTAAAAGATGTAATGCTAAACTTGGCATTAAAATATCTAGTCACACTATTTCCGAAGACTTAATAAAATAAATCTGAACAGTCGAGTAGCCTCTAGAAAGCTTAACATTTTGAAAGAAAATCAAATAAGCCGATTGAAATTTGCGACTAAACTCGTCATATGAACGGAAGAACAGTGGGATTGTGTCATTCCACCGATGAGTCAAAGTTTAACCTGTTCGGTTGTGACGGGAGAAGGTTCGTTTGACGATATTTGCCTCAGTGCACTAAAAGCAGCGTTAAATTTGGAGGATGAAAATGTGATGGTGTTTCGCATGATTTCAGCTGATGGTACGAGACCTCAAGTTAGGCGAAACGGCAAAATTAGCGCAGCTGTATCCAAAGAGATACTGACGAAACATGTACCTAATTTGAGAACTGCAATTAATCAATCAGCTGTATTTATGCAAGATAACGCACCATGTCACACAGCGAAATCTGTTAAGACAATTTTTTTCCGAGGAGGATGTTACAGTTATTAAGTGGCCTGCTCAAAGCCCAGATATGAATCCTACTGAGAATGTTTGGAACTTACTAAATGAAATAGCTAAGGAAAAGAATTCAACAAACATCGAAGAACTATGGACTAATTTGAAAGAAGAATGGGAGAGAATATCCGTTAATGAATGCAAGGCATTAATTCGCTCATGTAGCAAAAGATGTCAATCTGTCATTGAACGTAAAGGATTACACATCAAGTAGTAATGAATTATGAGCCGTATTTTCATTTGGATATTATTTATCCATTATAATAGTATGATGTTGTTAAGCGTTCTAATGTTTTTGATCATGTATTTTTTCGAATGTTATATAATTATGATTGTCTTTTTCAAAATAATTTTACTTAGCTTTATATTCAGAAATTATATATTATACTTTTATATCCTTATTTTTCCTTGATAAAATGTTCTATGAAGCTTTAAAATAAAAAGTTATTTCATAGTTCGACTTTTTCTTAACATAGTCCTAATCTTTATGTTCGCTACTATATATATATATATATAAACTAAAATAAATTTCGAAGTTCAAAACCGTTGTATGATCATTTCAACATGAAATAAGAGAGATTTCACATTTCATCGACAACTTATTCTCAGAATAAAATAAGATATTATTAAAAATTGGAAACATGTTATATATATATATATATATATATATATATATATATATATATATATATAATATGTTTACAATTTTTAATCATTCGTCCTTATTAACTCTCTGAAGAAGCTTGTTATCAGTGAAACGTTATATAAAGTACTTTGACTTTATTTATTCTCTATATATATGTATATATATATGTGTGTGTGTGTGTGTGTGTGTGTGTGTGTGTGTGTGTTAGTCATGCATATACAAGCCTGCTTTGCTGTATCACAGCTCATCAGTGTGGCTAGACACATCCACTTGTTTCTGGCAGTGTTCGAAACACGACGGATTTGGTATCAGTCGGAGTGTGGGTTGTTTGGATTTAATGTACAATATCTGAAGGTTCTTTTTACTGTGTGTATGAGTAAGGATACTCACACTTAATAAAATCATCTTTAAATCCGGTCATAACACGTTACATTGCATTTAAATACATGGTTCTATTGTCATTTCGCGCTATCACGTAGTGTGACGTCATAGAACCCATTGCAAATTTTTTTTTTTAATCATTTCACCCCGAGCAAGGCGGAAACGCCACTGATGTGCAGGGTGTTACATAAATGTAAAAAGATTAATTAGAAAAGAGTGAGGAGTACAAACTAGTTAGAAAGGAACAATAGAAAGCAGGTGCGATGACAGATACATAGGTGGAGAGAAAGGGAAGGTTATACAGGGGAGGGGAGAGAGCTCGAGGCCAGTGGTTCGTAGATGAGTATTGACTTTGCATTTAAATTTCTGGAGGTTGTAGCCATCAGGAAAGCAAGAATACGGGAGTGAGTTCCACAGGCGGGAAGTGCGAGAGAAGAAGCTGCAGGAGTAGAATTGTCGTCTGCATTTGGCTAACCTGACTGTGACTGCGTTTGTTATTTTTGGTAACTATAGCCGTTGCCTAGCGGAGTTTTATGTCAACATAAAATAAAATCGTCGGTGAAGGTGGATGTTACTGCATTACCGTTTTAATAACCTCTCTGAAGGTGGCTCATGTGAGCCGAAAGCTTAGAACCAAATTAATAAAAATTATCCAAATTTTGGAGAATTTTTTTCATTATTTTCAACTGAAATTAAAGCCAAAATACGACGTTTAGAACGGCTCATAATTAAACATAATAGACATTTATTGTCTCTTATATTTAACAGTATTTGTAGAAAATTATTTGCTCCCTCGATACACTATATATATATATATATATATATATATATATATATATATATATATATATACACGAAATTTTACGAAATGGATACTCATATTTGAGTACGATGCCGTTAGATATAATAGATATACTGTTAAATTATAAAGAAAGACAATCTACTCAAGTACTAGTATCCATTAAAGACAATGTTTACGCAAAGAAATTAAAAATATGTCGCAATTGGTTCATTTCATAACAGATTTTGTAAATAGGATGCCTGTTTTTTACATTAGGTTACGAAAACAGAGTAGATACGAATCGTGCAAAAAAGCCGATAAAATGTATGTCTAAAGGAAAGGTGATATTTCAAGCTTTGTCTAATTGTACTGCTTCGTGACCGAGCGTTTTGAGACACGTCAGATCAATTGAGAGTTTTCCCGCAAATTACTTTAACAAGATTTCTCGATCATACAGGCCGGTTGGTATAAATAAATATACTGTTTAATTATAAAAAACAAAACAAAACAGAAACAGATTCTCTACTTCAATACGAGTATCTATTATAAATAATATTTAAACAAATAAATTAATATGTATATATATATATATATATTGTGTGTATTTTGGCAGCATTTTTTCATTAATGCAGGTTTCATTGAATAATATAGACAAGTTTTGTCTATTAATTTTGTGTAGTATCCGTTCATACCGTCTGATATACTTGATGGTGAAGTCGTTGAAAGACAACAAAAAATCACAGTAATTGTTGATTTTTTTATCGGGTCTAAGCTTTCGGCTCACATAAGCCATTATCAAAGAGTAAATATTAACACACAGTAAACATAGAACATTTAAGTTATTAACAATAAAGTGAATTGAATTAAAAATATAAGTCCATCCATACCATGGCGGATTGCCGAAGACAGTGACAAAATAGTGGCGTTGTGGTCCCTGGTCTGATTACAGGCATTTGAGTACGTTATTGGAAATATCAAAATTGATTGTATTCAAACCAGGTTTAAATTGTTTAATGTAGATTGCTTCGAGGATTGTTAGTTTCTGTTTATTATTTTCTTGTTTAAGTATGTACGTGTTATCAACAAGCGTTTTTCTCAGAAGTGTGCGTTGATAACCGTGTTGTTTTAAATGACGGAATATATTTGAATTTTCATTTAAGTGCAACGTCAGACACCGTGAGAGCGAATTTGTAGTGTGGCCAATGTAGACATTATTTAGGTTGTTAGAGATACATTCTCTAAATGGACATATGAATTTATATACTACATTGGTTTTTTGCAAATCACTAACGGTGGGGGAAGAGTCGTTGCGGACGAATGAATTAGATGTAGTGGATTTAGTGTAATATATAATAAACTTAATTCTTTTGTTAGAGTCTGTCGGAGAAATATTAGTATTTATGAATTTTTTTAGGATGTTTTCATCTAGTTTGTAGTTGGAGTGCATCTGGCTACGTTATAAGAGAGTGATATATTTGGGATTGGTTGGGTTAGTATCATGTGTTGTTTTTTCCATGTTAAGCTTTTTAAGAAAATAACGTATTTGTTCATCAACAGACTTTAACAAAAGAATTAAGTTTATTATATATTACACTAAATCCACTACATCTAATTCATTCGTCCGCAACGACTCTTCCCCCACCGTTAGTGATTTGCAAAAAACCAATGTAGTATATAAATTCATATGTCCATTGAGAGAATGTATCTCTAACAACCTCAATAATATCTACATTGGCCACACTACAAATTCGCTCTCACGGCGTCTGACGTTGCGCTTAAATGAAAATTCAAATATATTCCGTCATTTAAAGCAACACGGTTATCAACGCACACTTCTGAGAAAAACGCTTGTTGATAACACGTACATACTTAAACAAGAAAATAATAAACAGAAACTAAAAATCCTCGAAGCAATCTACATTAAACAATTTAAACCTGGTTTGAATACAATCAATTTTGATATTTCCAATAACGTACTCAAATGCCTGTAATCAGACCAGGGACCACAACGCCACTATTTTGTCACTGTCTTCGGCCATCCACCACGGTATGGATGGACTTATATTTTTAATTCAATTCACTTTATTGTTAATACCTTAAATGTTCTATGTTTACTGTGTGTTAATATTTACTCTTTGATAATGGCTTATGTGAGCCGAAAGCTTAGACCCGATAAAAAAATCAACAATTACTGTGATTTTTTGTTGTCTTTCAACTACGTCACCATCAAGTATATCAGACGGCATGAACGGATCCTACACAAAATTAATAGACAAAACTTGTCTATATTATTCAATGAAACCTGCATTAATATATATATATATATATATATATATATATATATATATATATATAATAACAATAGTCATAGTAACAAAAACAATTATGCTAATACTAGTAATTGTTATACTATATTTTAATTCGTCTTGAAAAACCCACCGAGGACAAACTCAGAGGAAAAAGGTGGGGAAGTAAAGCAAGAAATAAACGAAGTACATGAGCATACGACAAATACTCGCTGGAAAGAAAAACCCAAGTCGAAACCCTAACACTAAAGCGCTCAATACGATAGTAGAGGAACACAGACAGAATAAATCTAAGTATGATCCAACAAACCTACCTAGGTTTCACCATACGGCTCGTCAGGGTCAGATGTGTGTGCGTTTGTGTGCACGTATATGTATATATATATGTATATATATATGTATATATATATATATATATACACACACACACAAACGCACAAACACACACACATTTACATATATATATATATATATATATATATATATATATATATATACAGTATGGATACCTATAAATATACGTCTGGAAATACACGCAAGTTTGCATATAAATATATATTTTTCTAATCTTACTAAAACTGTGCCTGGTGTAATATGATACATTTAACAATAAAGACGTGCTTTAGACATTCGATAAACACACACACACACACACACACACACACACACACACACACACATATATATATATATATATATATATATATATTGGCACACACACATACACACACAGACATACAGCTCTCTCTCTCTCTCTCTATATATATATATATATATATATATATAGAGTTAAATTTGTTTTTAATTAAAATTAATAGAGTTTACATTGTGACACGCAAATTTCTATGTTTCGAGATTTTTAACCCGTCATCAAGCAACGTTAGCTAATTGTTGTGAAAATGATTTTTACTATCATTTTCACAACAATGAGCTAACAAAATGATTGTGAAAATCATTTCCACAACAATGAGCTAACATTGCCTGATGACGGAGTAAAAATTTCGAAACATAGAAATTTCCGTGTCGGAAGGTAAACTATATTAATTTTAATTAAAATCATTGAGTTATATTATACCCTACAAAATATGTTGTATGCAGGGCGTAAACGATAAATTGGCAGTAATTTCAATCCGCAATTCAGGTTTTTAAAGCGGCATTATCAATCTGAAATGTTAGTTTCTGTACTCTTTAGAGTTTGAAGTCCAGATTAGCCACCTAAAAATACTAACAAAATGAGTGCCAGTGTAGAATTTAACCATAGAATGGTTATTGCTGAAATGTTCCGCGCTGAGCATAAGACGTCTGACATTATCAGAGACACTGGCTATGCTCCTAGGACTGTTTATCGTGTTGTAGCAAACTTAAGGGAAGTTAAAGACATGCAAAGGAAGGCTCACAGCCAAGAAGTGATAAAATCCGCACCAGAAGGTTTTTCAGTGGCTTGGAACGATCGATTGCAGCAAATCCATCACAGTCAATGGCTGACCTGGCGAAAAAGCGGAATGTGACCAAAATGACCATTTCTAATGCAGTACGGAAAGATCTTGGGATGAAGTCATATTGCAGACGACTTCGTAACATTCTTACAGCGAAATCTAAGACCATTCGTAAACAGAGAAGCCCCTTGCTACTCAATCACCTGAAACACCATGGTGGTACCGTCTGCATTTTTGTGGACGAGAAAAAGTTCGTGGTAGACGAAGTCGCCAACCGCAGAAATTCGAGAGTTATTGCCATTGACCCTTCTTGTGTTCCTCCGGTCATGCAGAGTAAACACCCTGCCACTGTCTTGGTGTTTGGACATGTTGCCAGCGATGGGAAAGTCATGCTCCCATCACTTCATTGAAGTGGGCCTGAAGATCAATACGGCAGAATATCTGAAGTTTCTGGAGGGAGTTCTCTTACCCTAGATTAAGAAGAACTATGATCCCAACAAAGTGATGTTCATCCAGGACTCTGCACCTGCTCATCGGTAAAAAACAGTGTAGACCTTCTTGAAAAGAGAGTTGCCGCTTTTTGTGCCCTCAAATATCTGACCCTCTAGTTCGCCAGATTTAAACCCCTGCGACTATTGGTTATGGGGCGATGCTCAGAAAGTTTCTAATTCTCGCCCCCATAACAGTGTGGTCTCCCTGAAGACCCCCATAAGGCGAGCATTCCGCGCTATCAAGAAAGAGTCAGCTGTCAAGGTCTGTCGTGCTTTTAGGGCTCGCATTCAGCAAGTTGTGGACGCAGAAGGTGGACGCATAGAATAAAATGTTTGTATTTAATAAAACAGTTAAATAAACATACACACAAATCTTAATGTCTTTAAATGTCCCTTCTTTATCAAGGTTTAAAGTCTGAGATCTCAAACTGCCAATTTATCGTTTACACGCTGTAGATCCCTTCTTAAATAAAAGTAAATGGCGGGCGGAGAACTCGGAATTGTAAAACTGTTAGTCGTCTTCATTTATATATATATATATATATATATATATATAAATGCAAACTTATCACTATATTAGTTTCGAAAAACCCTCCGCGTATATCAGTAAATTAACCTAGTGAGTTAATTTACTTATATATGTATAAGTAAATTAACCTAGTAATTAGCCTATATATATATATATATATATATATATATATATATATATAGGTTAATTACTTGTATATATATAAATATATTACTATATATATAATTAGTTAATTACTTGTATATAGTTATACGTGCATATATATATATATATATATATAGAGAGAGAGAGGGAGAGAGACAGAGAGAGAGAGGGAGAGAAAGAGAGAAACAAACACGTTTCATTAAAAATAAACAACAAAGTTTCTAGGTGTGATTTATTATTGGATCATTAAAATTTTGAAATACTGTCATTTTAAAGTTTGAATTAATCTGCAGGTATCTCGTGAGTAATTATTATTGGAAATGCTACGAAAAATAAACTAAAATAATGTTATTTCTTTTCTTGCATAGGATGAAGTTTTTTAGTATCATCCCCTAATATTTGTAATATTTTGTTATTTGTATTTTGCTCGTCCATTTTTATTTGCTGATTGCACTTAATACCGACAGGTGACACGTCAATCAGCAAGAGACTGTGGAGCATGTGTTTCAGAAGAAATAATAAAAATCATAATTATTTAATAATAAAATTTATAAAATCTTCATGTTTAAACAAACAGACAAGACAATGGCCTCTTTTTCTTTACCTGCCGTGTCTCTTCTTGACGTACTCGATAATGACTCTCCACAATTTTCTGTCCTTTGTAGCGCTTAATAAATGTCTTTTTGTTATTTCTCACAAATTTTGTTTTGCCATTCATATACTCGCTAAATATGTTAGGCGTTGTTTTCCTCCGTCTCTCTTGCCTTGAATTTCTCCTTTAAATAACAGATTTTCCAAGCCTTCTTTCCTCATTATGTGCCCTAGAAAGTTCAACTCTCTTCCTAACGTTAAGTATATTTTTTTATCTATTTTCTTTAAAACTTTGTTGTTTACATCTTCAGTTGTTGATATTCTCAGTATCTGTAGAACCTGTAGGGGTCTCAGTGATGCTTGCTAAATTGGCTTTGTGCTAAACACGTCTGAAGTCCCCACAATCTAGATATCAGAAGGTTGAAGGTTTGATATTGAAATATGGAAGGATAAAATATTTCGTTTTACATAAAAGCAAAGATTTATTAGCAGAATGACAAAATTGCAAGAAGAAAACTATAAGTGAAATTTTGTTAACTGAACACGATAACATATTTGCGAGAAGAGAAATGTTCATTGAGAAAATGCATGCAGCTTTTTAGTGAAAATTGTTCAAAGAGAAATGTAAGTATGCAAAGTGTCCACAGAAGTTTAGAGTTCATGGTTTGATAGTAGCAAAATGTAAAGTCTTTGTTCCTTCCTCTTTTTAGTAGGTTGTCGTTAGAGTGAGAGAGAAGGTTAAACAAATAAAGAAATTGTACTTAGCATCCTGTTGTCGTTATTGTTGTTGTTCTTTTTGGCGGCATGGAGTGAAAATAAAGAAAGAAAAATTGGAAGAAAAGGTCAAATGAAACTGTGACGCGCTCTTACGTACAGGTAGCGTGCAGTGAAAAAGATGTCAAGAATATTGGCAGTAAAAGCGAGACGTGACTAAGTCGGCTTGAAGCTTTTTCTTTACATTGTGGCAAAATGCTATCAGATACCGCTCCTATTCTGACTGAATTTGAATTTTTTTTTTTACATTGACACGAGGTCCGTCAGCTAACTGCTCCCATGCAGACTGTGTTTGACCGGTCACCGACGTGGTTTAAATAGAGAAGCTTCTCATGTTGCCGTCTTCAACAGAGACTTTAGCTTCGAGGTGAGAAAAAACGTCATAGGGCATATCAACTATGAGAGAAAATAAAGTGTACTGGTAACGTTTTAAGATTTGTTTTTTAAAATGAAATATGTAACACCTTACGGGTCATTTAATGCTGAAATTTAATTTTATTGGCAGCTTTGAATTAGGAAATATTCTGCTTTCACAATTGAATATATGGTAGATGATACTCAGCTTTTGTGCTAATAGATGTTTGTGTGGACATAATTACTGGCAGTAGAGTTGTTTGTGTTTTATGCCTTAGTTTTGTTCAAGTTATACAATCTCATGCTAATTATTGAAACAACTTCTAAAAAACAAGAGCTAAATTCAGTTAAGTGCCATACGTGATACACGCTTAGGTGATCATGTCTCTTTAGAGATATGACTGACTGGGCAGAAGATTATCCCGTAGTAGGTTGCCATTAGATTTCTGCGGTAGACTAGTTATAGAGCCCAATTTGTCCTGTTATTTAACCAATAACTAGAGGGATGACACGGAATAATACCTTTCCCAAGTCTATTTGCGCGTAAGGGAATGCAAGGAATTCAATTGGAATTCGAACTCAGCTCCCCGATTTATCGTTCCGAGTCGATATCCACTGCACCAGAACGCACATCCCTGAATCAGTCTGTCAGTTAAATGCCATTGGTGATACACATTCAGTGATCGTATCTCTTTAGAGAAATGACTGACTGGGCAAAAGATTATTCCGTAGTAGGTTTCCATTAGTTTCTGCGTTAGAATGGTTGCCAGCCAAGGCTATAAAACCCAATGTGTTCTGTTATTTAACCTATAACTGGAGGGAAGAGACGGATATCTTTCACAAGGGTATTTGTGCGTAAGTGAATGCAAGGAATTCAAATTGAATTTGAATTCGGCTCCCCAATTCTCCCACCACGCTTATTTAAAAGAGCTATCAGTAAAAAGTGCAGCCCCAAATGACAAATACAGGTCGGGGATACCAGAATCAAGCAGGTACAAAAATTTAAATTCCTGGGAAACGTTATAACAGAAGACGGAAAGTGCAATACAGAGATCCGAAGGCGGATTGGCATGGCGAAGGAAGCATTCCAGAAGTTGAATAAAGTATTAAGAAACAGGACAATTTCGCTAGAAACAAGGAAGAGAGTACTGGATTGCTACGTGCTGTCCGTCCTTCAATATGGCAGTGAATGCTGGACAGTACCATCAAAGATGCAACTGAAATGTGGTTCTATAGAAGGATCATGGCTGGAGCATATGAGCAATGATGTGGTCTTGAAAATGATGGAAGCAAAAAGAAAATTAATACTGAGCATTAGGAAGAGACAGATGAAGTTCCTGGGACACGCAATGAGGAAGGAGGGCTTGGAGAATAAGTAACACGCCAGATAGAGGGAAAAAGAGACAGGGGAATGCAACGGATAACATATTTGAAGAACCTAATCAGGTGGATGACGGAACGATGATTGCCTGGTGTAACAGGAGAAGGCGTGCCACCAGGGATAGGGAAAAGTGGAAGGCCATGATCGCCTACATCCTGAAGGGACAAGGCACATAGAAGAAAAAGAAAAGGGAGTGAAAATTTGTGGCGAGTCATGTTCACCCCAAAGCCATAAAGAGACACAATACACAGAAGAAGGCTAAGGAAGAGAAAAACCCAAATCTTACATCGGAAAAGAATTATTTTTCTATCTGGTATTTGTCGAAAAAAGAATACCCTACTAAAGGTCAGATCGAATTTAGCCGGCCTCGAAATACAGTAAATATTTGCGTTTCCCAGCCAAGCCCGATTAATCACAAGTTTTCTCACCTGCCTTAGTTCACACACATTTGCTTGGCTCTTCGTGAAAGAAAAACTCGCCACGCGTATTTATCATCTCCCTTCCAATTTAAGTAATAAATTTTAGTTTACCTCCCGGCATACTCTGACAATAAACTTACACGACCTCAGACTTACGATTGTACCAATTCCAATTTACAACGTTAGTTATTAACAAACATGGAACCCATATTAAACATTAATAAGTACGATCACATGTTCTTATTATTTTATATAACGTCTTCTTTTATGATGTAAACGATAATGGACCTCCACATCTTCCTGTCTCTTGTACTGCTTAATAAGCTTTATATTGTTATTTATCCGGAATTTCGCTCTGCCATTAATTTGCTCAAGTACATCAATTATTTCAAGCACTTCTTGCTCATGTCTGTCTTTCTCTCTATCCGCCCTGTAAGTATCAAATATTCAAAGCCCTCTTTCCTCATTATGTGTAGCATAAAAATTTAACTGCCTTTTCCTGATGTTAAATGTAAGTTTCCTTTCCCTACGGAACCTCGACCTTGCTAACATGTTCGGCCCATCTTATCCTCAGCATCCTTCTGTAGAAACAGATTTCTGATGTCTCATGCCTCTTCATCTTTGAGGAGATTGTCCATCATTCACTGGCATACAGGAGGACAGATATTATGTAAAAATTCTCTATTCTTCTTTGTTTCTAATGAAATTTTCATCTCTCTTAACACTGTGCTTAGCTTTTGAATTTTTATTTAAATTCTCCAAGCCGTTCTTCCCATTACGTGTCCTCAAAACTTCAATTATTGTAAACTTGATGTTAAGCACTTTTCGATTTTTGTTTCAATTTTCTCTAAAATCTCATCGTTGTTCACCTGTTTGGTCCATGGTATCCTTAGCATCCTCCTGTAGAACTACATTTCTGTGCCTTCATCATTGAAGATATTGTTCAGCATTCGCTGACATGCAAGAGGACGGATATCACATAACAGTCGAATAATGTTCCAGTCTCTCAATACTCTATTCAGCTCTTGGAATGCGTCCTTGCCCATGCTAATGCGCCTTCGGATCTCTGTGTTGCACTTTCAGTCTTCTGTTCCCAGGTATTTCAATTCCTAGATATTTAAGTTTCTGTACCTGATTGATTTGAGTCTTCCCAACTTGTAATTACTGGAAATATACATTACTAATATCTCGATCGTACATCATTACATACTAACAACGATTTTATTAAAGTACAATTATATCTTATCGTGATTTTCGAAGCGCTGCTTAGATGTGACACATGGTCTAATGTACGAGGATCGAGTCAAGCTTGTTAACCATTACACCACGTCGAACTGGTCATGCAATTATGTACGATAATTTTAACAGTTTTCTGAATCATTTAACAATCTCTGAAGAAGCTTGTTAAAGTGAATCGCATTAAAGACACTTTCTTCCTACCTGCTCTTTACTTATTCTATTCATATTGTCGGATCTCGATCAATATATATATATATATATATATGTGTATATATATATATACATATATATATATATATATAGAGAGAGAGAGAGAGAGAGAGTGAGAGAAGAAAATTTTAAAAACAATTTCCACTTCTGCGATATAAGCATTACTCCTCAGAAATGAATTGTGTTCTTTCGGTGACTGGCGTGTGTATACACTGCTTATATACAACACGTTAAAATTTCCGTTCTCTGTTTCCATGCACCTATGGCTGAGGGGGTCGAGTTTTGATCCCGGCCAGAAGCAAGTGGGTGTGTCTAGCTACACCGATGAGCTTTGATTCAGTGAAACAGCTTTGTATGTGGAAGACTAATTTTTATCTATCTATCTATCTATCTATATATATATATATATATATATATATATATATAATTATATGGTTATGTCAATTTTAATTGCGACATGGAAATTTCTATGTTTAGAGATTACTTCTCATCATCAGGCAATGTTGGTGTTGTTGTGCAGATGATTTACATTTAAATGTCAAATACTTTCCGTTTACTGTGAATGTATGTGGGTGTTTTGTTTTGTGTGTGTGTGGCTAATCAGAATGGAGATTCACTTTGGAGTTTGACCCCGGAGAATTTCTGTGGTAACCAACTTTTTTCCTCCTCTTTTTTTCTTCTTTCTTTGACCCTATTCTTCTCTTGTCTATTTTCCCTCGCATTCATCTGATCTTATCATTTTCCCTTCAGTTTTAGTACATTTTATGTGATATTCTTTTTTAGTAGTAGTATCAATCTTCTTTAGGTTTTCATATAAGCATAATGAACATAGTTAATTTAAGGACTTACATGTTTTAGCTTCTTTTAGAATTTTCCACTTTATTTTGGGTGTTTGCTTTTTTGTTTCCTTTAGGTACCAATGATATCTCGATAGGGATGTTCTATTTCTGTATTTGCTATTATTAAATGAAAACATATGCTGGTAAATTCTCTGCTTTAGAGTGTTTTTAGTACTCCCTATATAGACTTTTATATTGTTTGGGTTCTCCTTCGTCCATATTTCGCATTGATAGATTATCGATTCCGTCAAACACTTATTTTCTAGCGGACAGTTTATGGGGTTTTTACAATTACATTTTTTCTTGTCTAAATTGTTATTTTCTGTTGTCTGGTTATTTTCACTGGTTTTGTTGAATTTTTTAAAAATATTATTATTGTGGTTTTTTATCATTTTTTCTAGATCTAGATTATTCATACAGCTGTAACTTAATTTTAAGGTGTTTTATTAAATATTTTACTTAGTGGACTTTTCACCGGGAAGTGTTTCCTAATTAACTCGAGGAATTTTCTTCCTAACCTACCATTTGTCATCTGGTTGTAGGGGTGTGTGTACCGGTTGGTTTTCCTATTCCTATTTTTTCTTCGTGGGTTGCTTTTCTTGTTTACATATTTAATATTTGGGTTTATGTATCCACTATTTTTCAATGCAGTATTATAAAAATCGCTATGTTTATTGAACACTTCCTCATTAGCCGAGTTTCTACTAATTCTGTATTCTATTGATGAGGGTATATGCTTGATGATAGAAGGAGGTTGGTTAGATTTTGGGTGGATGTATAAAGGGTTCGTGTTTGTTTTTTTGTATGGTTGGTGTATATTTTTCTCTAGATCCAAAGTTACATAGAGGAAATCTACTTTTTTATCTTAGCTTTAACTGTTACTTTTAAATTGAGATTTTTAAACTCCTTGTGTAACATTTTTCTAAACCTGTCTATTTTGATGTTTGTGGTATTTCTTATTACTATAAGTCCGTCATCTCTATAAAGTCCAATGTTTTATAATATTAATAATCCTACCAGATTTGAAGATTCTTCAGAATCCATCGAACCCATCGTAATATCAAAATTGTCCTCGTTGGAATTAATTTTTTTCTACTGTTTTTCTTTGTGGATGAGCACAGATGTCTTGGCACTCATTATTATTGTTTTCTCCTCCTCCGTTATATCCGAGTAAAGAGTGGCGAATTCTAGAGCCGTAACAAGTAGTTTCTTTGATATCGATGGATAGTATTCTTCTATATCAAATTGGATAAAAGAGCAATTACTCTTTTCTTTTATATTATAGAACCACCCTGTTACGTCCGTGGTGTCTTTCCATATTTTCAATTCCAGCGAATCCTTGATTTGTTCATTGATTCTTTCTAGAATCCTCTTGCTAATTTTTCAAATTTCTGGTCTGGTTGGATTTATCATCCTAGTGGAGGGATTCATTATAAAATTTTCTTTATGGTCTTTTACTGTTACATAGCACTCCCTTGTGTTAAGTTTTGCTACTCGGTTGCTAATTTTTAATCTATCCGTGATTTTTTGCTATCTGTATTAATTTTATCTACTAAGTCCACTTTATTCCTATCAACTTTTTTATAGTTCTTTGTTAGGTTTTTCATGATTAGCCTGTTGTATTTTTCCGGCGCTATTTTATAGAAATTAGCCGTTTTATCTGCTTTCATGAACACTTTATCAGATGTTTTTATATCACTCACTACTTTTCCAAGATATTTTTGGAAATCGTTTTTCCTCTTTTGAAATGTTGTGCTACTTATTATATCCAGTAAGTCATTTTCGAAGGCGCATAACTTTTCAATGAATGGGGCTGTTTTTTTGCTTCTAAACCCATATGTATCATGTTCTTTTGGTTTTTCTTCTTTGTGTAAGAAGAAATGCACATTCCATCTCATCTCATATATATATATATATATATATATATATATATATATATATATAAAGAATGATTTGATACTGCAACTTTTTAACAAACTATATATAATACGAATCAGACCACTGATTGATTCAATGTCTACGGCTTATTAAACCTATGTAGGTTATTTAAAGCCAGAAAATATATTTAGGTTCTAAGAAACTTCATTATTTTTAAGATAAGGATGATTGAGTGTTACACAGTCTTACTAATTAATCTTTACTCTGGAGAAAGGAAAAGTGAATTCCTTTCCAAAAGATATTTGCCCGTTAGTGAATAAAACAAATTTGAACTCGGCTCTCTGATTATCAATTCCGAGTCATTAGCCATAACAGCACATGTACATCTACGCTTACAGCACCTTGTATTACCAAGCAAGTAGTTATCTAGATACTGACCTCGCTTGAAGTTGCTTATTGTACTGGAACAGGCGTTGCAGAGTTATATGGCAATAACTAAACTTCAAAAATTACATGTGTCGTATGATCATTTCTACAATGTTTGTTCGCTTCGTCAGCGATCTTTTTATTATGGAAAAATTCAAGTGGTTTTTCATACACCGGAAGTTCACTTAAAAAGGTATATATAAGAACGAAAAGCGAAAGGAAGAGTTAAAAAGAGAGGAAAGATTATGATAGAAGACAAGCGTCTAAACGCTGTTAGCAGCCTTTGAGTTTTGAAAAAGAAATCATTCGACCAGCGGTCGATAACGAGGGAAAATTTGCTCACCCCCAAATCATTTTACTCGACCGACTCCACTTTCTTAATAGTCGCCTTACGTAAACATAGCGTGAATCGCTGACGGCCAACAAAAAACGAAATTTTAATTAAAATTTCGAACGTGTTAGAAACGATTTAAAAAATTTACAAAATAATAACAACAAAATTTGATCTTTCATCTTAATATTAGCATAAACATTTTGATGATAAAGCTTTTTTTTAATTAAAAAACATCATGATCTTCTAACATCATGATCTGCTGTTTTTATTGTCAATTCAGTGGGAGTACCTAAATTCGTAGTTTCTTTCTTCTATTGGACTACAACCTCCATCTCATAGATGATAAAAATTACAAATCTGATTTTCTCAACGATTTTCTATAAATAAAGTACTTGTATAATTTGTTTTTTGGTGCGTAGTTGAAAGAAGTATGCGTATTTTCTTTCTTTCTTTCATGTGTTCGTTTTTACTTTTCGTAAGCAGGGAGGAAATATAGATGTTGAGTCAAGGATAATATTTTTCCAAATGAGTTTCTAAAAATCTGTGAGCGTCTTTAATCTGGGAGACAGAGACATTTTGGCTCCACTCTCGAAGCTTTAATTAAACGAATGATTACACTGATTGGGACGATAAAAACGAGACAGGAGTTTGTCAATCTAAATTCCATTTATCAGCTCTTGCTTTAATGATTGCAGGATGTCACTGTCTTTTGTTCAACCACACATTTCGACGTAAATTAGGCGCCATTCATGAGACCAAAATGTTCAATAATATCATTGTAGGTCATTCTAAGTAACTTGTGAATCTTCAGTGGCATATTTTTAGGTTGTAAAAGGAATCAGGTGTCCTTTTTCTATATTTGAAGGAACACGTTTCATTGCGAGATTTTTAATCGACGGCGGGCGAGTAAAGCAATAAACTTTAATCGCCAAATTAAGTTTTTAATCGACTGAGTCGATCGGGCGAGTGAAATATCAAAGGCTGGCTGCTACAGAAGGTAGGAAGACAAAGAGAGATAGAAAAATGGAATTCAAACTTGATTTTTGAAAAAGGACGTTTAAAGATTACACATGTGTAAAGAAATAAAAAAATAAGCGTGTCACAGGAACGGAAGTGGGGATAAGGAGGAACGGGAAATATATAGATATGAAAACATTATAAAAACTGCTAAAGATCTGGATATATTTGTACTTTTGAAAGTCAAATATAGAACTTTAGTATCAACAGTGCATTTGTTTTCATATTAACAAAAATAAGCACTTAGCTATAAAAAATACCTTCAATATATCATTTTTAGTTGTTTAAATGGTTGGTTGGTTGGTTGTTGATTTTGTTTAGCGACATATCAACATCCAAAATTTATTTAATGTCAAAAATCTAAATATTTTGTATGCAATTTTATACTGTCATCTACAGGTATTTTGTACATCCTTTTATAATCTGAGGGTAAAAGCATGTTTTTTAGATATATTCTTTGAAGATCATAACATATATTATTGGTAATTTTACTATAGAAATGTACTTTTTAGTGAGGCATTGTCATTTTGCTATAAAAATCTATTGTTGCTCAATTTAATCTAATAAATGTCCTGTTCATTTTTTTAGAGATCCAAAAGTTGCCCTTAGATGGGAGCGTAACTGTTGCTATCAACACGGGTCAAGGTGGAACAATTGCAGTTAAGAGGTGGTTCCATGTTTCTCAGAATCTCCAGTCTCCCGATTAGAGGTTTTGCTGCTACATAGAGCTAATCGTTGTACACGGGACGTGTTTTTTTAAGTAAATACAAGCTGTCCTTCAAACATTTTACCTTTAGTGTATAAACATTTTTTATCGATGTATTAAATGTAAAGGTAGATTTTTTGTTTTGTTTTTTATTTATTTATTTATTTATTTTTTGCTCTTTCTACATCAAAGTATTACCATTGAAACAACGACGCTGAAAGATGTACACGAAAAGAAATTTGCCCTGAAAATAATCAATATTCTCTGAACAGAACGGATGTCGCTTCTTTGTTGATTTTATCAATCAAGAATTCTGGCAGAAGCGGTTTCATCGGTTTTAATTCTAGCTAAATTCTTTTTTCTGTTTTAATTCTAGGAGAAACTGTTTCCTCTGCTTAAATTCTGGCCGAACTGTTTCACCTGTTTCAATTCTATCAGGAGCTGTTTCATCTGTCTTAATTCTGGCAGAACAGTGTTACCTATTTTAATTCTGGCAAAAGCTGTTTCATCCCTTAATTCTGGAAGAGCTGTTTTATTTCTTTAATACTGGTAAACTGTTTAAATCTGACAAATGTTGGATTTGTTTTAATTCTGGCAAAATCTGCTTCCCCTCTTTTAATTCTACTAGAAGCTGTTTCGGTTTTAATTCTAACATAACTTTCATTTCTTTCAATGATAAATGATTTTTTTCTTTACCATCGTTGTATATTTCCGACGTGAAATGAATTATCAAATATATAGTTGGTTTGGGTTGCAAATAGATGTTACGACGCAAACAAATACTAGCCAAAAGAAATAGTAATGGTTGATAATTTTTATTTAACAAATATGAAGTTAAAATTACATACAAAACAAAATTAATAATACTATCGCATTATACTTCATCTAATAAAAAGTAAACAGACATTGTAACGAAAGTAAATACAAGTCATAGTTAATAGCTATTATCAAATGACTGAGTTTGGTGGTAGGCTGCGTACTAATGTATGGGTCCATGTTAATGCTATTCCAGTAAACCTAGTGGCATGGGGATTAAAATTTAACACGAATTAGGAAATTTTAATTTTTGTTTCCTAAGCGAGAGTGTAAAGTGTACTCTAATCGAAAATGTAATCATATTATATCTGTTGATAAATTCAGACATGTTCTAACGTGTTAGAACATGAACGAGTAAAAATCGGCATCAATTTACCGGACAACTCAATACATAATAAAATGTAATTTCTTAACCTTTTATATGTTTAATCTTCACAATATTTTACATTATCAAAGATATATGAACATTAATCAGTCAGTTAAGTGCCATACGTGATACACGCTTGGGCGATCATGTCTCGAAAGAAACATGACTGACTGGACAGAAGATTAGGTTGCCATTGCTTTCTGCGGTAGACTGGTTGCCGACCAAGGCTATAGAACCCAATCTGTCCTGCTATTTAACCCATAACTGGAAGGAAGAGACGGATTAATACCTTTCCCAAGGGTATTTGCGCGTAAGTGAATACAATGGATTCAACTGGAATTCGAACTCGGCTCCCCGGTTTCTCGTTCCGAGCCGATATCCACTGGACCACAATATTTTTCCCAATTCATTATTCTGGATGAATTTTCATTTCCATATTTATAAAAACTTCAACATTATGTCCTTCCTATGTTTAGCAATGAAAAGTCATCAATCTTTTCTGTGTATTCAGGTAACTTTTTGCAAAGAATATTTTATTAATACTTTTATAATTTTCAAGGTGATAAAGCCACTAAGAATCAAAGTGTTACGACAGTAGTAAGACAGAACGAGAAAACTTCAATGAGAAAATAGGAGAATAAAAACCGATTTCAAGAAAATAAAAGATGGAAATTGGCGTAGTATTCAAAATCTTGACGTTTGCTGTTAGAAAAGTAAAAATTTCGCATAGTATTTCCAAATATATAGTCCTTAGCAGAAGCCTACTCAGTCATTTTATGTTCAATTCTACCAATGTTAACTTGTTGCTTATGCCGTCACTATGCTGTGCAGACCTTAGTTAATAGTTTCTGGAATAGAGCATATAATATATTTTGTTCATACTCAATATGCCCAAGCGCTCGATTTGTAAAAATTTTCGTCAACGCAAATTTACTCGCAAGGTTTGGGTCAGCTTGTGGAATGCCCTTCCAGTAGTGCTGCACAATGAGACCACCTCCTGAAACCAATATCATCAAAATCTATCTCCTTGATAAATCAGTCTAGGTGTGATTTGAACCTGGATGTCATGTTATAATTTTTTAATTTTTCTAAGAATATAAGCCGTTCTTATAAATACGTAAATCCTTAATTTCAAATTATATTCTCAAAACATAATAATTATCAATGTATATTTCTTGATATTTTTGTCCCATTTATTGAGTAGTGAGATGAATAAAACTTATATTTATCTGCATTTAGACAAAATTATTTCCGGAGCAAAATAAACGTTTAATTAATCAGTTAATTTATTATTGCGTTTCTTTGATTGCAGTTTTTTTTTGTCAATCCGTTCATGTAAGGCACTCAAATAATTTTTCTATTATTGAAATAAACTTTGTCGTTTCTATTTTTGTTGTTTTATTACTATTCTTTTTTAATTTCTGAAAGAATATTTAAATTTCACTGTTATATTTATCGCTCAGATCATTAACATGAAAATATAATGTATTTAATATATTAAATTTAATATTTAATATTTTAATATTTAATTTAATATTTAATAATTAATTAATAATAATATTAATAATAACTAATAGTTATTAATTAATTTTTGTTATTAATTAATGAATTAAATTATTAATAAATTATTAATAAATTATTAATAAATTAATTAAGTTATTAATTAATTAATAGCAATTAATAATAATATTAATAATAATATTAATAATAATATTAATAATTATTAATTAATAATTAATTTAATATTTAATAATTTAATATTTAATATTTTAATAAAAAAATAATAAAAATCTCAATATTTAAATTTCACTGTTATATTTATCGCTCAAATGACTAACATGAAGAAATATTGAGCAAAAAGCGACTCATATAGTACAAGGAGTAATCAGTGAATCATGAATACTATTGAGCGTCTACTAAATATAAAAGGAATGGATTAATTAAACAGTTCTTAGCTTCTATTTCAATTGTCTAACAGCGAAATTAGATTTATCTTTCGAAAATCTAATTTTGCTGTTAGATATTTGGACTAATTTTTCTACAACAAACTTGTGTATAGTTATAATGGTGCCTTACTTCAGTGAAGGGGTTCGGTGTGCAAGTGAAACCGTTAAGAGGAAGGCCCCGAGACGGTGTACATTCTCTCCTAATGACCCCAATTTAAATATAAATTCGAGAGGAACATATTAAGAGAAATTTAATGAAGTCATATGCTCGCTGGAAATGTCATTGGAATGAGGAGCATTACACATTCAGCTCGCCTCAAGTTAGTTTCAATTACTTTCCTGTAATTTCCTTCTTCTACATACTATTGAGCGTTTAGTAAATATTTTTTTTTTAATCATATCACCCCAAGCAAGGCATTCCACTGCCACTATTGCGCATGGGGCTACATAGGGGAAGGTAAAGAGAAGGAGTGGATAGACATAGGGAATGTCAGGAGAAAGGTGACAGATGAGTAAGGATAGCGAGGATGAGGGTCGGGCAGATAGGAAGAGTGCTTGATAGAATGGGAGCAGGTTAGTGTGTTAGGAGGTGTTTATTGACCTTACATTTAAACTCCTGGAGATTGTAGCCGTCGGGGAAGCAATCGTTTGGAAGGGAATTCCACAGTCGGGAAGTGCGAGGAAAGAAACTGTTGGAGTAGAAGTTACGGCAGCATTTTATCGGTTTCACTGTAAAAGGGTGGGATCTAGTTGCTAATCTAGTATCTCGTGCAAATTCGTATTTAGGGGGCACCAGTGATCTAAGTTCATCGGAGCAGAAGCCGTGAAAGTATTTATAGAAGAGACACAGGGAAGCCACGTCTCGCCGGTGGGAGAGAGACTGCAGGCGGTCTGCCAAGTCGGTATCTATCACATTACAGACCCTAAATATAAAGGGAATGTATTAATTAAAAAGTTCATTTGCTTCTAGTTCAATTGTGATTTATTTTATTGAATCTCTGGACATTTGTATCATTGCAAGTCACTATTAAGACGATCTGACAGTTGCAATCATTATTGGCAGCCCAGTTTACACTTGTTTATATACAAATCATTTTTATTTGCGTTTTTTTTTTATTACCAATTGAGATATTTATTTGTATTTAGATAAAACTATTTCGTGGACAAAATGAACTTTATCATTAATTAGTTCCTTTACTCATATCATTTTTATATTGCAGCCTTATTTCTTTAAGACTTTCATGTGAGGTATTCAGATACTTTTGTTTATTAAGTGATCGTCTTCCTGCAACTTTAAATTCATCAGCAGTGTCTTTGTCGTTATGCTACTAATCTTTTTTCTTCTGAGAGATATTTTCATTTCACTGCAATATAAAATATATAACATTTTTAATATTAAAAGATATTAAACAATAATTGATTTATATAATACCAGGAGTAATCAACGAATCGTAGATACCACTGAAAGTGTAAAAAGTATAACGGACTAATTAAACAGTTCAGTGGCCTCTATTTTAATTGTGATTGCTTTATCTTTGTTTCATGGAATCTTAGTACATTTTTTCAAGACATTTTTATCATTTGCATCTCACTATTAAAATTTTCTAACACTTGCCCTCATTTTGAATAGCACAGATACACCAGTTTATATACAAACCAGTAGTATCGCCCGGCGTTGCTCGGGTGTAATGAAAACTTTAAAACTAATCCATGATCCTGGAGCTCAGACTCTTTGGACGTTGACACGAAAGACTAAAAAGCAATAGTTGTTTCCAGTTAAAGCGAAACCGTAGACTGAAAGAAAAATGAATGGATGTAAGTCAAATTTTGATTTCCTGGTATCGATATCAAATAATTTTTTTTCGTCGTAAACTGAATTGTGAAGGTTAAATGAGTCCTCTGAGTAAATGGTATGATGGCTGAGACTAAGAACTACAATTATACCTACTTAGAGTCAAACCCGAAGCAAAAACTAAAATAAAAGGGCTGAAAATCTGATTTTGATCAGACCCGGTATATATTATCGATTTTCTGCACTATTGTAAGAACTGCAACCTTGAAACTTCTGAATATCGTTTCTTATGTTTTTTGTCATTGCAAACACAATGAAATACGGAGCTTCAAACATTTTAATGCGATATCAAATTTGATTAAAATCAGACCATTCCTTCTATAACCCGATTTTTTCGATTATAGATTTTCGATATTTATCGGGGGTACCTCGACACAAAACCTAGCTAAGAACACTCGCAGACGCTTATAGTACAACTGTGTAAATTTTAAAGAAAATCGGTTCAGCTGTTTCGGAGTCTATAGGTAACGGACACACACACACACACACACATACACACATAGAGACAACGTTTCATTTATAAATAAGTTTAGATAGATTATTGTTGTGGACGTCTTACGTCATCGGAAATACTGTTGTTGAGATCAACATTGGACAAGCATGGTGTCATGTAAAGATATTTCAGAAGTAAATCGAGGATAAATTATTCTATATATTGCGCTTGTCGACTTTGTCTATTAATATCAAGCATTGCATTGCCTGCTGGCAGTAGTCATTATTTGAGGAGTCTTCACTTCAGAAATGTGTTTTAATAGATAATGCAAAATGTCATAATGCAATGCAAATGTACATTGGAATACCTTCCAAATGCTAAACAATGTATTAAGTAACAGAAAAAGAAAAGATTGTTGAACTAGTAATATCAATCCTCCTATATGACAGTGAAAGATAGACAATCTCTACACAGATAAATCTTGAGACAACAAAATATTGTTCTACAGAAGGATGCTGAGAATAATAATATGAACCTAAGTTTGAGAAAAATAGAAAGAAAGAAGGCACTTATCATAATCATCCTAAAGAGACAGTTGAAATTTCTGGAAAACTTATGTTTCTCAGAAATTTCAACTCTCTCTTTAGGATGAGGAAATTTCTCTTTAGGATGAGGAAATTTCTCTTTAGGATGAGGAAATTTCTCTTTAGGATGAGGAAATTTCAACCGTCTCTTTTAGGAGGAGGATGAAAGAGGATTTGGGAAATTTGACACGCATAATACCTATTGAAGGCAAGCGTGACAGAAAGAAACAGCGAATAACCAACCGGACAGGCTTGTGTAAATAAATGAGCAGAACAGAGAGTAAGTGGGACGGTAAAAAGGCAAATGTTACTAAGACCTAAAAAAGATTAGAAGTTATGGATAGCCATGATCACCTACGTCCTGTAACGGACAAGGCACAGAAAAATATACATTTTACATATATGTAAATAGGTAAATGGAGCCGTGTTGTAATTCTGGGTTATTCTCATTCAATTTCTCTCAAATAACATTAGGAGAAATTTGTAGTCATATTTTCCTCACCAGCTATAGGTTAAATACCCTGAATTCAATACTTTGGAGGAAAACATCTAAATTCATAACAGTTCACAGAAAATTTGTGGTGAGCCATAATAGTTTTATATCATAGCAGTATATTATTATTTCCCTCCATGCAAAGGTAATAAAGCCACTAAGATGTAAGGGGAGTTACTGAGTGCACTATAACATACAAAAATAAAACAAGCTATTAAAGAGAGAGGGGAATTAAATTACAAAAATCAAGATAACAAAAAATGATTGTCACTGCAAACACAATGAAATACGGAGCTTCAAAATTTTAATGCGATATCAACCATTATTTACTGCCTGGTTACTCTTCTACTTTTCTCATTCATAAATAATGATTCTGTTTTCTAATTATTTTACACTATGTTTCTTGGTGGTTTTACTGCATTGCTTGAGGTTATTTCGATTCAAAATAATAATAATAATAGAGATGATAATGTAGAAATGTGCGTTGTGGTACAGTGGATATCGGCTCGGAACGAGAAACCGGGGAGCCGAGTTTGAATTCCAGTTGAATCCATTGTATTCACTTACGCGCAAATACCGTTGGGAAAGGTATTATTCTGTCTCTTCCTTCCAGTTATGGATTAAATAGCAGGACAGATTGGGTTCTATAGCCTTGGTCGGCAACCAGTCTACCGCAGAAAGCAATGGCAACCTACTGCGGGATAATCTTCTGCCCAGTCAGTCATGTCTCTTTCGAGACATGATCACCCAAATGTGTATCACGTATGGCACTTAACTGACTGAATGTAGAAATATATAGATTTGTTGTAATTTATACTGCTCGGCATTTAAACAAACAACGAGGAACACGTTGATTTAAAAATATAAACCTTATATTTTTATTTTTCATCGGTGACACTTGTGTGAAGCAGGAGGGCAGGCGAAGAGAGTCGTACACACAAAGAGGCCATAGGGAGTCAGAAGCCAGAGGTATTTATATCGTCTTAAAACTAACACGCATTTTTTATTTTTCTGATGGTCGTTTTGTTGACGTCATCGTCAGTCGGATATATATTTCAATCCCATTTGTCCCCGGTTGACTTATATCTATGACCGGATGTATTTGTCAACCATATTCTGATGTCATCATCCACGGCCGGATATATATTTTTCAACTACCCTTGTCCTTTGTTAAGCTCAATCACTGCCGGAATTATCTGTCAATTACATCTGACGTTCAAAGTAATATATTACAGATTACGCTTAATAAGTAATTCGGATTTCTTCTACGTTCTCATTATACTATTTCCATAATATATCCTTTTAAATATCAGCTACCGGTATAAGAGGATGGAAGCAAGAATGATTAGTTAGGTGTAGAGGCTCATCCCTTGTTCCCTGTTTAGGATGTGGTTTCCGGCTTTCTTTTTTCCAATCATTTCACACTTATGTAGCCCCCTGCATATCAGTGGCATTACCGCCTTGCTCGGGGTGATATGATAAAAAAAGAAATATATACCAGCCAGTATTAAGAACGATAAATTATATAGGTGAATCTGGGTCAGCAATGGTTAGGCATTTATTAAATATTTATTAAAGTGGTTTTCACCTTATAGTTTGTAAATTCAACTTTTATTAAATCCTTTCAGCCAACCCCTCTGCAAGAAAGAGTGACTTTCATCTGATGTTTATATATTTATCATAACATTTTGTTTATTTTTGTTTTTATGCGACTTTATTCCTCTTGATTGAACAACAAACCGCTTACCCTCATTTTGTTTGTTTTTTTACACTTTTTGTTAATTTATTTACTTGATATTAACACCTTACTTTTTGTTATTTTTGTTATTTTTGTTATTTTTTTGTTATTTTTGTTATTTTTGTTATTTTTGTTATTTTTTATTTTATTTTATTTTTTTTTATATTTTTATATTTTTATTTTATATTTTATTTTATATTTTTTATATTTCTTATATATTTGTCACATGACATATATATATTTATTTATATATTATTTATATTATTTATATTATTTATATTTATATTATTTATATTAATATATATTTATATATTTTTGACTTAAATAAGAATAGTAATTTTTCATCTATATTTATATAATATTTATATTATTTATATTATTTATATTATGTATATATTATTTATATATTTATTTAATATATTTAATTATATATTTTTATATTTATTATATTTTTTATATTTTTATTTTATATTTTATTTTATATTTAATATTTTTATATTTTTATTTTATTTTTTATTTTATTTTTTTATTTTTTTATTTTTGTTATTTTTTTGTTATTTTTGTTATTTTTGTTATTTTTGTTATTTTTGTTATTTTTTTGTTATTTTTGTTATTTTTGTTACTTTTTGTTATTTTATATTTATCACATAACATCTTGTTTATTTTTGTTTTATGCGACTTTATTCCTCTTGATTGAACAACAAACCGCTTACCCTCATTTTGTTTGTTTTTTTACACTTTTTGTTAATTTATTTACCTTACTTTTTGTTATTATTTTGTGTTGTTTTAATATGTCCGGTTTAGTATGTCTTGTTATATGGCATATCAATCTCAGTGGGTTATGTAATGCTAACAAGATTTATTACAATAGGGAATAGAATATGTATTTTTTGTAAGAAATCAGTTTATAGATCAGGTTTCATTGACGTATTTTTGTAAAGAGGATTTTGTTGAGTGTTAGATGCATTACTGTTATGTATTTATTTTCTTTGAAAATATATTGTTGTTAAAATTTTCTTTTTCAAAAATATATTTTTTTCATAAACATATTTCTGATTTATTTTTTCCTTCAAAAATGTACTGTTGGTAATATTTTTCTTCATAAATATATTGCTGGTATTATTTTTATCCTTCAAACATGTATTTTCTTCTTCTTCCAAAAAGCATTGCAAAAATGTTTGCAAAAAAATCTATTTTTATGCTTTCATAGTATTTTGACCCCAGTTTGGGGGTTAACTAGGTGCGACCACCCAGGATCAGGGTGAACCTGGGAACAACAGCAATTAAATTGTGGCTCCATACTTCTAAAACTTCCCAATTAGAGACCTTGCTGCGGGATGCAGTTTATCGTCAAACCAAGGATCCGGATGTAGTTCATCGTCATACCCAAAACGCCTCATTTGGGGAGTCACCTCTTTCCAGAGGCGCAGTCAACCTATTCTGAAAGCCTAGCCAACAGAGCATTAATATGTTCGTTATACAGAACGCTAGCTACATGACGAAGATAAGTTGCTGATATCGCACAAAAAAAAAATGACAGATTTTTATCTTCAGTGAAATTTATATTATTGTTGCATTGTGTCAGAATCAACACAGCTTAGTAAGCAGCTTTGCAGAGAGTAAAACGTAGAAACTAAACGGGTTATAGTTTAAATTAAGGGATCTCCATTCATTACAGCTTTGTTCCAAATTAAATTAACTTAATACCTGTATACATTCATAATATTTACAGTGTTCAGAATGTTGTCCTCGTCTTTAATGCCATTGTACGTCGATACGGCTTCTTTACGTGATATTATTTGGAATTTAAAACGGAACATTTTATTCAATTTCCATGGATAGAGTCCTCCAATTCCATATGCCATGCCTTTTGATATCTTAGTTTTTGTATCGCCTTGATACAAAGGGGAGACCAAAATGCCAATTGCAAGTTAGAAATACTAAAATCAAACGGGCGAATAAATTTAAATAGCTGGGAAGTGTTCTAACAGAAGATGGAAAGTGTGTTACGGAGATCCGAAATCGTATTGACACGGCCAAAGATACAATAGAGTATTCAGAGACAGAAAAATTTCGCTGGAAACAGAGAAGAAAATACTGAATTTTTATGCGATGTATGTTCTTCAATATGGGAAGAAATGTTGGATAATCTCTTCAGATATTAAGGAGAGACGTCAAACAACAGTAATGTGGTTCTACTGAAAAAATTCGGGGATACCATTGCTGGAGAACGAAAGTAAGGAGGAGGTTTTGGAGAAGATGGTCACGAGAAGAAAACTGATACTTAACACCAGGAAAAGGCAGCTGAAGTTTTGGGAACAAAGGAAAGCAATGCATGACATACTTGATGAACTTCTTGGTAGAGCAGGAATTGAGTCGGATAACAGGGGAAAGAGTATTAAAAGCGACAATGGATGGGAAGATATGGAAGGCCATTATCGCTTACGCCCTGAAAGTACACTGCAGATAAAAGAAGAAGTAGTTTTTGTTCTCTGAGCTGAGGCCAGGGATTGAAATCATAACTTTGGGGCAAGTTATATTTTGACGGGGGGGGAATCATTCAACCAACGCTTTTATCCAGTGGGTCATGTAACCTTAAGGATAGGGACCTATATACATTTGACAGCAAATTCTAAACCAAGATTGTTTCAGTTTTGCTCTATCGCCTCTATCTTGCTGACACTGGAATTTTAAAAATATAATTATATCACATTCATATTAATACAGAACGCGTAAAGTAGCCCGAAATGACAATTTTTTTTTTAAACTTCGATTACCGGAACGGAGCGAGGATGAATTGAATCCAGTGGGCGTTGATTTGTGACTGTGATTAGTTGTTTTTTTTTGGTTTTTTTTTAATGTTCAGGCCAGTCAATTTATTGCCATACATGATACACGCTTGGGACACCATATCTTGAATAATACATGACTGACACGGCAGATTTTCCCGCAGTTTGCCATTACTTTCGGCGTTAGACTCATTTCCAACCAACGCTATCTGTGGTTGACTGGTTGCCAGCCAACTTAATCTGCTCTGCTATTTAACCCATAGCTGGAGGAAGAAGAGACGAATTAATGTCTTTCCCAAATGTGCTTACGCGTAATTCAACTAGAAATCGAACTCAGTTCTCGGATTTCTCGTTCCGAGCCGATATCCACTACACCACAACGCACATAGAACGAGCGAAGACACTAAGACGGTTCTAAGAATAGAAAGAATAAAAACGAGTCACTTCACCTTAACAAACCAGCAAATGGAGATGAGCAGCCGGTTAATTGGTTGTTTATCCGTCCACTCTATATCTATCTCCGTCTCGACGAGGTCACGATTATTGTCCCACAGGCAATCAAGCAATTAAACAAAAAATTGTTTCATTCTGTGGTGTAACTCGGCGCTCTGAATTAGTGGCGCAAACGACGACATTAAAGGCAAATATATATCTGCACAGGTGCGTTTTAAGGTAGAAAAATTAATGCCGTGAATTAGTTTAATTTTACGGAAAATTGAATTAAAAAGCCATGTTAGAATTTTCGCATTGAATTCAAATTCGCAAAAATACCCTCGGGAAAGGCAATAATCCGCCTCTTCGTCTCCAAATTTGAGTTAATAACATCGCAGACGGAGTGATACAGTTAAAAATACGAGGTGCTGTACACTTGGGTGGGGCCGTTTTATGGATAAGAACCTGGAATTAGAAATCAGAAAGCCGACTTCAAATTCCAGTTGAGTTGTTTACGCTTTGCTTCTTCTTCTTCTTCTTCTTCTTCCTTGTGTTCTGTCCTTTCAGGACGTAGGCGATCATCGCTTTTCACATCTCCCTATACCTGATGGCTCTTAGCACACTTTCTTCTGTTACACCACGCAACCCTCGTTCGGTCATCCACCTGATTAGGTCCTTCAAATATGTTTTCCGCTGCATTCCCCTGTCTCTTTCAACTTCTACATGGTCCGTTAGTATCAGGTTCTTCAAGCCCTCCTTCCTCATTGCATGTTTCAGGAACTTTAAAAGACAGTAAAGGTATGTCTTTGAGAAATTACGAAAATTCAATGAAAATTTACAGCTTTTTTATCTCCTGGAAACGAAATGATTTTCACTAGTTTTGCAGACGTCATCTTTTGCTAGTTACGAGTAACTTAAAAAAAAAAACGGAAATTTTTCGTTTCAGCCATGTTCAATTTTCTTAATGTTTCGATTTCAGATTATTGTTTTTAATTTTAATATTTTTTAATTGAAAATCCAAATGAACGTCTTTTTTTTATATTTAAATGTAAAATATTGCATAGCTTTCTATCCTTCCCCATCTCATTTTCCTGTGTTTCTTTGGGTCTCTTAAACTAAAAGTCGTTTGAAATTATCCAAGCAAAGGCAATAATAGTTTTTCTTTGAGAAATTACGAAAAGTTGAAGAAAATTTTCAGCTTTTTCTGTCTCCTAATAACAATTTACTTATGCGCGGATATTCTTTAGAAAGGCTTTCAATCAATCTGTATTCTTCTGCCGAACCAATCACGAGTCGGAAAGAGACATGATCGCCTAAGAGTGAATAATGTCTTCAGACTAAAGAAATAAAGCTGAGTAACAACCACACTAGGAGAAGGGAAATGTTTTAAAATCGTTATTGAATAACAACCGATTTTCTGCTTTGTTTGCCATTTATACCGGTCGACCGCCTCCCAATTCCTGATTACCATCATTATTTTAAGCCTGCTTAAAGTTTGGCATTTCTATTTTTATTGTATCCCTCTATTCAAATTCAATAATTAATTTTTCTCGAACTTTTGTGTGTACAAGTTTCATTGCATCAAGTAATAAAAAAAAAAGATTTCGTAATCATTTGATCTGAATTGCTAAACTTTACTTGCATAACCAAACCGCTTTCTCTGCTGATATTTTTCCATATTTTTAAAACAGCCTCTTCTGTAATTTTGTTCAAAATTTGAAAAAAAATGCACATTTGAAATTGAATTTTAACGTATATTTAAATGAGCGAAAACTCCTACGTGGAAGCTACACCTTTACCATGTCAAAATGAAATAGGTACAAAAATGTAATTTCTACCTGAATTAAGAGAATAAAGATTTACCAGAATTTATACTATTTTCATTCGGACTATTGTCCTCATCCTTATTGCTTTTATAACTCGTTTAAGCCTTTGTACTCCCCAGCCTTCTCCAGCAAATTCTTGATCCGAATAACCGGTAGGTCAAAGTAATTTTTCTGCTTAATCTATGTGGGTGAATAGTTCTTTTTCCGTTATCCATGTCTACCAATATATCGTTGCGTTCTTACTTAGGGTAAGCAATAATTGAACGGTTCTATGTCCACTGTAAATCGGTGCTACCTAGCCCAGAGATTAAAACCCCAATTATTTTGTCACTTTATTTAAGGTAGCAGGTTCTAGGTTCGGGATTGCCCCATGGAACAATAGCTTAATTAAAGGTTCAGTTTGTGAATTTCTTGATATAGTAATTGGGAGTTCAATCACTGGGCCAGGTATTGAAGAGGCAGAAAAATGTGACACAAGGTGAGCAATAACTGGGTAATACTAAATAAAAAAGACTGTGAAATGAGAGGTATATTTACCCCTTCAAATAGATAAAGGATCCAGTTCAGAATTTCCGTTAAAGTCACCAAACACGCAGCTGAAGAAAATTACGAGGTGCAGCAGCAACAAGTGAGCAACAATTAACTCTTATAGTAAAATGACAATAAAACACTAAAAAAGATTTCAAAAATGTATGTTTATAGTAAAATTACCAACGGAGCATTTTAGGATCTACAAATTATATACCTTGATGACGTCAAAACCCTGAACATCTAAATTGCTGATTCTCTCACGAAACTGACGACTTCTCCACGCGTTTCCTCAGTAATCACGAAGGAAATGCTTCTGTTCTAGTTTACTTCTTGAGCTCTGTCCCCGACCGATGTTATGTTATACAGATCTACCCTGATGATAACCCTGATTACGCGATGATTTTTTTTTTTTAATCATTTCACCCCGAGAAAGGCGGAAATGCCACTGATGTGCAGGGGGCTACATAAATGTAAAAAGATTAATTAGAAAAGAGTGAGGAGTACAAACTAGTTAGAAAGGAACAATAGAAAGCAGGTGCGATGACAGATACATAGGTGGAGAGAAAGGGAAGTTTACACAGCGATGGGGAGAGAGCTAGAGTCCAGTGGTTAGTAGATGAGTATTGACTTTGCATTTAAATTTCTGGAGATTGTAGCCATCAGGAAAGCAAGAATACGGGAGCGAGTTCCACCGGCGGGAAGTGCGAGAGAAGAAGCTGCAGGAGTAGAATTGTCGTCTGCATTTGGCCAACCTGACTGTGAATGGGTGGGACCCAGTTGCCAGTCTGGTTGCACGAGTAAACACCTGTTGAGGAGGCATCAGTGACTTAAGTTCGTCTGAGCAGAAGCCATGAAAGTATTTATAGAACAGACAAAGGGAGGCCACATTTCGACGATGGGGAAGTGGCTGCAGTCGAGCCGCCAGATCAGTACCTATCACATTACAGACTCTCCTTTGGAGCCTGTCAAGAACACTGAAGAGAACGGCAGGGGCACCTGACCATAAATGGCAGCAGTTACTTCTCTTTCTGCTTCCCCACTAGCCAAGAACCTTTTCACAAAAGAATATCTTTCTGCTATCATTGGTTGTTTTATTTTTATAGCAAATCAACCTCGGCGGGTCATTTATTGCCAACTAAATTTTTATTTATTTATTGTTGGTAATACTTTTTTCTTTCAACAATTTATTGTTGTTTCTATATAAGTTTTGTGTCTAATAATACTTTTTTCTTTTCGTGTATCAAGATTCATTGGGATTTGTTTTTAAGGGCAGGGTCCCCATGTCCTACCCTTGTTATTTAACCCATAACTGGAGGGAAAGGATGGATTAATACCTTTCACAAGGAGACCAGTGCTTAAGTGAATGCAGGGTATTCAACTGGAATTCGAACTCGGCTCACCGATTTTTCTATCCGAACTGATATCCACTGCACCACGACGTACATTTGTCACTAAACGCTTACAGCACCTGGTATTCCCAAGCAGTCACTCAACTAAGTACTGACGTTGCTTAACTTCGTTGATCGAGCGAGAGCCAGTGTATTCAACGTGATATGGCCGTAAGCCAATAAACCCCTACAGCACCTGGCATTCCCAAGCGGTCACCCATCTAAGTACTGATTAGGCTCAAAGTTGCTTAACTTCGTTGATCGAGCGAGAGCCGGTGTATTCAGCGTGATATGGCCGTAAGCCAATAAACCCCTACAGCACCTGGTATTCCCAAGCGGTCACTCATCTAAGTACGTTCTGCTATCAACGTGCGGATCAAGGCTCATTCTGTGATTTCCTTCTTGTCGTCCACTGAAGTAAAATTTTTAATCTTCGCGTTAAAAAAAATGCGCCTCTGTGAAAGACGGTATCATTCCAGCCAAGAAATTTCGTGTCATATCTCGTTCATCCCCTTCGTTCTTTCTTTCATGCGCAAATGCTATTTCACACAGGATACTTCTGCTTATACCGGATTAACTTATTAGATTAAAATAGACGCCTCTTTGTCTCTACTCGCAATGAATTCAAGAGTGACCTTTAATAAAGAAAAGTTAACGTTTGCTTATAGAATGAAACAACGTATAAGACCTCGCTAGTTCGGTTATAGAGATTATTATTCCTATGAGTGCTGAACAGCAGTAGGCCCTCAATCCTTCCTCTGTTCAATCAGTTCAAAGACCTTAGGCCTACAATAGACAAGATTGAATGCTTTGAAATTCTCTTCCATTTTATTACTTGGCTTGTCTCGAATACCTACACACGATTTTCTACCTAGAACAGAAGCTCTAGAGATTTAAATGTGCATAACCCCGTCTTTAATTTTGAACATCATTTCGAAATGAAACTCGCATAAGGCAAGAAGAGGTAATAAAATCTCAGGCGTCGTTCCCAAAAAAAAAATTGTAGCCATTAGTTCGCTTCAAACCTCTCCAAGCTCTACAACTACTGCCTCTCTGCTTCTTATTTTCCAGCTTGTTGGAAATCCTCATCTGCATTTCCTGTTTTTAAAACCTCTGTTGAACGCTCTAAAATTCTATTTATCCCTTTATTAGCTTATTTACGGTTTTCATGTTTCAAATAAATTCCGAATTGTTTAAGAATTTCACCTCTCAAGACCTACTCTTTGTTAAATAATATGGCTTTCACATCGCCAGGTCTACCAGTGATATGTAATTGGCCATTACTGAATATGTACACCAGATTTTTATAATAATGTCAAAGCTCAATTTGTGGCTCTAAATATCCCAAAAACCTTTGACAGAGTTTGGCATGCTGACCATCTACGTAAGCTCCAGGGCTACGGCATTACAGGATGATTGTTTGATTTAATCTAATCGTTCCTATCAAATTTTGAAATTAAGGTTGATTTGAACTGCCACACTTCCAGATCATTGTATACAAAATGTCTCCCAAGGCTTTATTGTAGGTTCTACGCTGTTTCTGATCTTCATAATTGAGATTTCGGATTTCATCAGTTTCCAAATAGGAATTTATGCAGATGACACCACCATTTACCCGGGTGTGAATTGAAAATCCGTCAAAGTTGAAAAATTAAAAACCGGATACTACCCTTGAAATGGACCTCCAATTTTCGAGTTTTCAGTAGTAAACTGAGTTAGAAAATGGCTTGTAAATTTTAAAGTCTCCAAAGAAAAATCTGCTCTCCTTAAACCACCATAGACAATATTTCCTAAACGCCATCAGCGTGGCTGATGCTAGTCTTCTGGAATGTAATACATTGCACTTCTTTGGCGTCAATGTTTCTACCGAAAAGTAGACATCGAATCAATGGCTGCATCTACTTCTAGGAAATTACTGTGTTGCGCCAGAAAGTATTTTCGCGTCAGAATCAATTTTGTATATTTATAAATCTACCATTTGTCTCTGCATTAAGTTCTGTTGCCATATATGGTGTTTCTGCTATTCATCTCGATGTTCTCAGCAAGTTTTTTTTAATCATTTCACCCCAAGCAAGGCATTCCACTGCCACTATTGCGCCTGGGGCTACATAGGGGGAAATAAATAGTAAGAGTGGTTAGATATAGGAAATGTCAGAGGGTGGGGGGTGATAGATAGTTGGGTGGGTGGGAAGAGTGTTTGAAAGAATGGAAGTTAGTTTGTTAGGAGGTGTCTATTGACCTTACATTTGAACTCTTGGAGATTGTAGCCGTGGGGGAAGCAGTTATGTGGAAGAGAATTCCACAGTCGGGAGGTGCGAGAAAAGAAGTTGGAGTAGAAGTTGCGGTTGCATTTTATCGGTTTCACTGTAAAAGGGTGGGATCTAGTTGCTAATCTAGTATCTCGTGCAAATTCGAACCTAGGGGGCACCAATGATCTAAGTTCATCGGAGCAGAAGCCGTGAAAGTATTTATAGAAGAGACACAGGGAAGCCACGTCGCACCGGTGAGAGAGAGTCTGCAGGCGGTCTGCTAAGTCGGTATCGATCACATTACAGACCCTCCGCTGTACCTTGTCTAGAAGCCCGAGGAGAATAGCAGGGGCACCCGACCAGATATGGCAACAGTATTCAATGCACGGGCGGATGGTAGATTTATAAATGTGCAGGATAGATTCAGACGGAAAAAACCTCCGGGCCCTGCACAGAGAACCGACTTTCATAGCAGCGGATTTAGCAATGGATTCGATATAGTCATTCCACTTGAGGTCCGCTGAATGTGTGAGACCAAGGAGGCGTAATGTTTTACTCTCTGGGAGGCAAGCCTGGTCCATGCTAATAGGAGGTAGGTGCGATTGTCTATGATGATTAATTGATAGTAGCTTCGTTTTAGAAGCATTGAAATTTACGAGCCATTACTTACCCCAGTCCACTACGGATTGGAGGTCCTTTCCAAGCTCGGCTTCAAGGTTAGCTTTGTCGCCCACACCAGATTTTGGGTGGAGGCGAGAATAAACTGTGGTGTCATCGGCGTACATAACTACTTGGGATATTATGGTATCAGGGAAATCATTAATGTAGATCAGAAAGAGCGTAGGACCTAGGATAGAGCCTTGAGGGACACCCGACTTCGTATGGTAGCTCTGGGAGGTATGTCCGTTTAATACCACTTTCAATGTTCGGTTAGATAGGAATGACTGGATTAGTTCAAACAATTGTCCAGCTATACCATAGCTCCGCAGTTTGCATAGAAGGCCAGCATGCCAAACTCTGTCGAACGCTTTAGAGATATCCAAAGCAACGGTTCGGGCTTCACCATTCCTATCGAGTGCCTGATATATGTACTCGGTGATGGTCGTTAGCATATCAGCAGTAGACATGGTGTTTGTCTGAGAGGAGCCCCTGGGCCGTGAGATGCTGAACGACCTCGGCGTTAATATCGGCGTCGAACACTGCCGAAGATCGGAAGAAGGCTGATAGGTCGGTAATTTGCGGGGTCCGAGGGTTCGCCAGTGTTTTTAAATATAGGAACTACAGAGGAAGATTTCCAACAGGCAGGAAAGCAGGAAGCAGATAGGCAGAAGTTGTAGAGCTTAGAAAGTACAGAGGAAAGTTCGGGGGCACATTTCTTTAAGACTATGATTGGGATTCCGTCCCCTCCGCACGCTTTGTGAGCGTCAAGTTTTGAGATTATCTTAGAGACAAGCAAGGGTGTAATATGGTCGTAGAATCTGCAATGTAATTATTCCTGACTTGGTATCTTGAGTTCAAGCTCTTTCTCACTGACGACATGAATTTAAGCGTGCTACTACATGCTAGACAAAATCAAGGCTCAGTGAAAGTCACAAGTAGCCAGAATTATCATGGGAGACCTGGATGACAAAGTTAGCGAAGGTAATAACCAACACCTGATTCCAAGAACACCCGAGTGGATTATGGACATGGAGGAGCTTAGGAGGAGAAACGAAGAATTAAATTTGAAGCGGTGTGCAGTATTATGAATCGGTTTTTGATGATGAAATTTGTTTGGCCTTGATAAATATTGCATCAGATTTTTTATCACGCCCAAACGTTTTGTCTCGACTGTGGATTAGTTGTTCTCCGGAAATTGTTTGCAATAGCGTTATTTATTTTGGAAACCAATAGCATGTAACTGAATTTAAAGACAATTTATTTCTGTCAAAGGCGAAACACGCGATGACTTCAATCGAAACTGAAATACAGAAAAATAAAAAAAAAGTGTATTTTGTCAAAATGATGTTTTCAAGGTCACTAAATATAAAACCATAGGGAGAATATAATTTAATTAAATTATTCGGTCAGAAGCGAAATAATGAAGAAACAATGTTTAATACGGGAAATACAAACAATGAGGAAAGGAATTATTTATATTTTAGTAAACCGACAAAACATGGTTATTATGGCTTCAGAAACAATGACAAATAAACTGGCGTTGCATCAGTGTGGTAAAGATGGAAAATAATTGAACAAGGCTAAACGGATTATAGAAGGCTTCTCAGAGCTATTTAAATCAGGAAGATCCGATGAGAACTTCCAAAAAGCATAAAAGCAGAAAGAAGTGGAGCAAGAGTTATTTAGTTTGGAGAGGATAGAAACAGTTCAGTGGAACATTTTTTTCCAAAACGATGGCAGGAATTCTATAACCTACATTTGCCTTATGGGAGTCAAGTTTAGAAATAATCACGGAGGCACGAGCCGGCGTCTTGTATATATTACACATTTGTATCTCTGTTCTAGGTGGGAAATCGTATGTTAGGTTGCAAGAGAATTTAGGAACACAACATTCACCATTGTCTACTGTTCTCTCACTTTTTTTCCTCATAGTCTCTCTCCTTTCTCAATAATCCATTGAATAATAATGACTTTATAACTATTTTGGAGCAAAAAAAAAAACAATGTTTTCTCTTAGAAAGCTTTGAAAAAATTTGCTTCTGCCAACAAATGCTAAAACAACTACGAATAAAACACTTAAACTTGTAACGCAGCAGTCTTAAAGAAAACTGCAATTATAGGGAAACGTATGTTTAAAATCAGAATGTTCTGTGATATATGAAGAGGAAATAAGGCCAGGAGAATTTAACACTCTCAAGAGATCAGTGAGTTAAGCGCAACACGAGATACACGCTTGGGTGATTATTTCTCTAGAGAGACATGACTGTCTGGCCTGAAAATTTTCCCTCAGCAAGTTGCCATTACTTTCTGCGGCAGACTGGTTGCCAACCAACCATAACTAAATATGTTCTGTTATTTAACCCATAGCTGGAGGAAGAATAGGTTGATTAATGCCTTCATGGACTTCTATTTGCCCATATCCCTTGTAGCTCTTAATACTTTTTCATCTAGGAATTTGGGAGAGACATATTTGATGGCTTAAGGCTGCTTTTCCCTGTCTCTCTTTTCCTCTATCGGTCTTGTAAATATTAGATTCTTAAATCCATCTTTTCTCATTACATGTTCCATGAATCTCCCCTCGAGCCTCTCTTTTATCACTGAAGAGATCGTCCAACATTCGCAGACACACAGAAAGACATTTATCCTAAAGTCAAAAGATGCAAGAGAAAAACAGTGAGTAATTGACTTCTAATTTCGTGTGAGTGGATAACAGAGCAGGGACGAGGAGGGATGTTAAAGATTCAAAAGTTCCTTAAAGGAACAAAACATTTTTAGAGCTACAAGAAATACGAAGTTGTAGGGTACCGTGATGGCAAACGATCTGAAGGGCATATAAAATAAGATCTAATGACAAAATTATGTTAATTAAACTCAGATAAAAGTGGAAATCAAGATTGTCTTAAAAGGCGACAATAAAAATATTTAATACATTTCTCATGGCAACAATAAAAAATGAACCTTGCAAACTGCCTAAATTACCTTTCTGAATATTAGCTGCTATCCGCTGCTGACAACCTCCAGCATATTCTCTCCACTTATATCCGCCTCCTGTCTTAATCGTAAGTCTTTTTTTTTTTCGATAAGATCTGACGTATGTGCGTTGTGGTGCAATGGATATCGACTCGGAACAATAGATCGGTGGAGACGAGTCCGAATTTCAATTGAATTCCTTGCATTCGCTTACGCACAAATACCCTTGGGAAATCTGTTAATTCATCTCTTCCCTCCAGTTATGGGTTAAATAACAGGATAGATTGGGATTTATAGTCTTGGCTGGCAACCAGTCTACCGCATAAAGCAATGGCCACCTACTGCGGGATAATAATATATTACATATAGTCAGTAATGTATATGTATATATATATATATATATATATATACTAATTTGTACTTAATACGACAAAATGTTTTACAATCTTATAATAAGAGCAAAAGTCTCAATCATAAAAACAACCTTCAGTCATTTTCTTAATAAAATTCAGAGAATTCGCAATGTTATTGTAACCACGGTTTCAGTCAATTTCTGGTAGTGACCATATTTTTCCCGGCACATTTTCTGTAAATATTTTCAGGATAATTGTTTTGATGAATTATCCACTCCGATATCTATAATCTATAAATTTAAGCGCAGAACTAGATTGGCGGCAAGGTCTCATCAATTTACACTTAAAATAGTTATTAATTTCTTTTCTCATTTATAGAAGTCTCTTCCGTCTTTTTGCTTTCAAACAAGTCATCTTTCTCTTCCTAAAATTTAAAATGCATTGTCAGTCGTTATCTTCTGTCTTTTAATTCCCTTTTTTTTTTTTTTTTTGGTTTCGTTTATCTTAATAATGTCTTTCCTTTTTTTCATATTCTTATCATAAGTTTTTATACTAACAGTTTCTTCTCTTTCATTTCCTGCTTGGGGAACTCTCTTCCGGTTTATTCCTTTGAAAAAATTGTAATGTGTACGGACCTCTGTGATGCTTATCAAATTAGCGTTGTGCCAAACACAACCGAAGTCCCCACAGAAGGTTGAAAGAATTGATTGAAAGAATGAAAGTGTTTGTAAAATAAGTTGGTTGCTTGGTTGGTTTTGTGGCAAATCAACCTCGGCGGGTCATTTATTGCGGGTAATACCTTTTTTCTTTCAACAATTTATTGTTGTTTTTATATAAGTTTTTGTATCTAGTAATACATATTTTCTTTTTCGAGTATCAAGATTCATTGGGATTTGTTTTTAAGGGCAAGGTTCCCAAGTCCTACTCTTATTATTTAACCCATAACTGGAAGGGAATGGACGGATTAATACCTTTCACAAGGATACCAGTGCTTAAGTGAATGCAGGGTATTCAACTGGAATTCGAACTCGGCTCACCGATTTTTCTTTCCGAGCCGATATCCACTGCACCACAACGCACATCCGTCACTATACGCTTACAGCACCTGGTATTCCTAGCGGTCACCCATGTCAGTCCTGACCAAGCTCAACGTTGCTTAACTTCGGTGATCGTGCGAGAACCGGTGTATTCAACGTGATAGGCCATAAGCCTTGTAAAATAAGTGAAATTGTATTTACTGAACAGCACGATACATTTGTAAGAAGAAAATGTTCAAATAGAAAATGCATGCAGTTAATTAATTTTATAAGTTAAATGTTCAAAGAGAAAATGTAAATAGTTAAATGTTCCACAGAAATGCAAAGCTTATAGTTGATCGTAGCAGAATGTGTATATGTAGAAGTAGTGAAAGGTTACTAATAAAGTTTGTGTTCTTTTCCTTTTTATAACCGGGGAAAAGTGAAAAGGAAGGTAAAGAAATAAAGTGTACTTAGCGGACGTTAGTTTCCAGGAGTCAGTTAAAGTATCTTGTTGTTGTTTTCTTGACGGCGTGTGAGTCAAAACAAAGAAAGAAGAATTGAAAGGAGGATGAATGAATGCATGTCGACGAGACATGACCGGATCGGCTTAAAGTTTCTTTCTTGTTACATCTTAGCTTGTCATCTCCAATTCTTGCTCTCATTTCACTGACTGATTTTTGCCGGTCAAGAGAGGTGGCTAAGTAGTGGAATCTAGTCATGTGACTGGCTCGAAACCGCATAATCAGAAACCCCACACTCAGTCTTTAGGTGTTAAGAAAAATTAACCGGGGTCATAGGTGAATTTTTTATTTCCTATTCAATCAGAATCCAGAACCTTAATTTTCACACCGACTTGTGAAATTTGCCTTGGTCTGAGTTTTTCCAAAATGTTTTCAGTTATTCTGATCCATTTTTGTGGGTGTGCAATTTTCCTTTTTGCATTTTAGTTAATTGTCGGATGATATAGAATTTGTATCCTATAAATGTCAAATGTTAACTTTTCACCTTCCTAATTCCCGTTCTTTTATTGTTTCTCTCGGCCTGATTTTTTATTACTTTTTCTCTCATTCTTTTCATAAGTTCTATGCTAACAGTTGTATTCTCTTTTACTTCCTGCTTAGGAAACTGTCTTCCGGTTTCTTGCTTTCCTCTCAAATTTGATCTGAAAAATGTCTTCTTAATATCCGTCCTATATAGTTCCCTCTCGTTAATAATGTTTTCTTTTTCTCATATCTTTGTTCGCACTCTTCTCCGTGTTGTTGCTTCTCAGTTAACTTTGACCTTTAAAAATTTAAATGTAATGTCAACAAATGTTCTTCTATCTGCTTAATTCATGTTCTCTTGTTGTTCTGTCTTCTTAATAAAGTTTTTCTTATTTTCTCTAAAAGTCACTCAGAAATACCTTTCATTTTAATGGCTTAATTACCTTACTTGAAGTAAAAGTGCTCAAACATGTCACTATTGCACTAAATCGTCTTTTTTATATACCGTGTAACTTCAGGAACCTTCACAATTTCAAGTCCCTTAACTCAGTCAGACAGTCAAGTGCTATACGTGGTACACGCTTTGGGCGATCATGTCTCTTTAGAGACATAACTGACTGGGCAGAAGATTATCCCTCAGTAGGTTGCCATTGCTTTCTGCGGTAGACTGGTTGCCTGTTAAGGCTATAAAACCCAGTCTGTCTTGCTATTTAACCCATAACTGGAGGGCAGAGACGGATTAATACCTTTCCCAAGGGTATTTGCGCGTAAGTGAATGCAAGGAATTCAACTGGAATTTGAACTCGGCTCCCCGATTTGTAGTTCCGAGTTGATATCCACTGCCCCCACAACGCCCATTACGTGACCTAAAAATTTAATCTTGCTCTTTCTGATATTAATTATAAGTTCTCTTTTTGTTTCCAGTTTCTCTAAAACTTCACTGTTGCTCGTGCGTTCGATCCATGGTATCCGCAGCATCTTTTTGAAAAACCCGTGTTACTTCAACTCTCTTCATCCTCTTTGATGTGATTGTGAAGTATTCATTGCCATACAGAGGGAAAGATATTACATAACAGTTTCGTACTCATTTCTTTGTTTCTGTCGAGATTTTTCTGTCTCTAAATACTCTGTTTAGGTTTTAAGAATGCATCTCTGGCAATGATTAAATGCAAAACTATTTTGACAGAAAAGCAAAATATCCTTTTCCATCCATCTTGACATTGGCTATTCAGTACAGCTGACACGTAGATTGGGTGAGCGTATAAATCTTTCCACACTGATGTGGCTTTTTGTTGTATTATATTCGATATTAAATTCTCTACTCTTGCAAAAAAGCATGTTTTTCTTTTTTCTCTCTACATGCTTTTTTTATAATCTTGTAAACATTTCCTCCGTTTTCTTGGCCTCAAAATTGGCTTGAAAATTGGAATCGATTTAGCAAGGTATTAAGAAGATTTATCCTCTAATATTTTTTTTTTTTTACAAGATCGAATATTTTTAGTAATGATTTCCAAAACGTAGTAAAGGCTTTCGGTAGGTTTAGCAACGAACAAATAAAAAAAAAAGAAATTTAAGTATAAAATTTTAATTTTCTTAAAATATTTTTCCATTATCGTCTTTCAAACAGGAATTCAACGCAATCTATATTAGATTGACTTCTCTTCGTTTTAACTACAATTTTTCGTTTATAATGTTTTTTTTTTCCCAAATTAGCTTTAAGAAAAATATATTTGCTTTCAAAAGTTTTGGCACGTAAGGGGTTGTTCTTTTTTTACTTACCAAATAATCAATTTTTGTGAGGTTAAGTAAAAAATCTTGCCGCAATAGCAATGATTTTCTAAGCGTAGCTTAGATGTGGCACAAGGCCAAATGTATAGGCTTTCAGTGAGGATCGAACTCACAACTCTATTGTAATGATTCGAGTGAGACACGCTTGACACGCATCGAGGGCCACCTCTCTTACCGTAATGATTGTCATAAAGAAAAGCATTTTTGGTCTTTAAAAATTGACACAATATTAGTTTTGTTTTGCATTTTCTACCGTCTCTGTCATTATCAAGAAATGAATTTTGGCAAATAACCCGTGTTTTTACAGTCATATTAAGCGATAACACCTGTTCTCGGACGATCACCGATAATAAGCAACGTCGGTACCTAGTGACCGATTGAGAATACCAGGTGCTGTAAAATTGGGTGTGCGGTTGGTGCAATGGCACGAAATTGGAAATTAAAAAGCCGAATTTTAATTCAAGTTCAATTCTATCAGTAAATCATTGTTATCTCCAAAAAATTCTTGCAATCTAAAATTGTTTTCTATCAAACTGATATTATCAGAACAAAAAAGACCCCAACTATAAATCACACATATATACCATAAACACGTACACACACACACACACACACACACACACACACACACACACACACACACACATAGTAAAATTAATGACAGCAGCAGCAGCAGACAGCCAGCCAGGAATGAGGAATGACCATTCTTTGAAAGGGCAAGAACACACTCGGACAGACGCACGCTTTTCTGACATTCTGAAGATGAGATTTTGATCTCGAAATATTAATATTTGATAAATAGGTAATACTCAAAAACGTCTTTACCTTCCTTTATTTTACTCAACGCATTATGACAGCCTTCAAGAAATAAACATATACCTATTTTACACAATGCGTCAAGCAAATTACAAAACTTTACTATATATATATATATATATATATATATATATATATATATATATAATGTAAAGATTAAAAATGCCGTCGTTTATTATGCGATGGGTAAACTAGTCGGCCATACATACACACACATACATCCCCACCATATATATATATATATATATATATATACTATACCAGACGCGTATAGCAGAGAGACCTATTCTGCATAACCTGTAAACTAATGCTGATGATTGGCTTGGAATATAACGACAGAAACGTGTGTATAAACATCTGTTCAGTAATTCAGTAATCACCAATTGTTAGCTTTGGCTACATTTTGACGTAATCATATTATTGTTTATTTGTTGTTCTGACTTTTTCCAGCTTTGACATGATGACACAATGCCTGTTTATTTTATTGTTTCAGACAAACAAAACATATTTTTGTCGGCTTACTAAAGTGTAATTATTTCCTCTAAACATTGTTTCATAATTCCGAAATAATATTATGAAAACTATATTCTGTCTTTGAACGTTGTTTCTGTATTCCAGCTTTGACTGAAATCATCCTATGATTTCGCCTATAAATTCTTTTCAGGTCCAATTATATTCTGTTTGTCCCTAGAATATATATATATATATATATATGTATATATATATATATATATATATATATATATATATATATATATGTATATATTATATATATATATATATATATATATATATATATATATACATATATATATATATACATATATATATATATATATACATATATATACATATATATATATGTATATATATATACATATATATACATATATATATATATATATGTATATATATATATATGTATATATATATATGTATATATATATATATACATATATATATATATATATATATATTAGCCATCCCCATACATGCCCATTTTGCTTTATCAGTGTGGTTTGATATCCACTTGCTTTTGGCCAAAATCGAAACTCGACCGATTTGGTGTCAATCGGATTCGCTACTCCCTAAGTCATAGGCGCATGGACTGAAAGAACGGAAATTTTAGCGAGTTATATATATAAGCGGTCTATACACACGCCAGTCACCGAAAGAACTTAATTCATTGCTGAAGAGTAATGCGTAAATCGCAGAAATGGTAACGGTTCTTTTAAATTTTCCTCTCTAGAGAGCTCAATCTCAATGATTGCTCCTCGAAATGAAAAAAGTTAAGTTATTCGTGTTTGGTAAAAGTAAAAGGTAGGTTTTAAATTAATCATTAAAAGTGATCCCAATATTTTATAATGCGTTGTTCTTGGTTACAATTTGAGCCAGACTCCACGTCTGAAACACTGATTTGTCATATGATTTCGAGAAACTATTAAATACAATGCGGCGGTCAGATAAAAATTAATCCATACTCCATTTAACCTTGCAAAAATAGGTTAAACAAAAATATATTTGTAAACTTATCCCTCGCTGAACAGTGAAGTTTCTTCTGCAATTCCTCACATACCGTAAAACCTTATGTTCATGTTCCCCAAAAGAAGTTGGAGATTCTTTTTTACATGGATATTATCGCCAAGGAGTCTTTGTTAATTAAAATGTATTACTGAAGCTTGAAAACAAGCTGTTCTTAAAGATATGATATGTTTTTGAATTTCTAGAAATTATCTGCTTTTGAACTAGAAATATTTGGCTGGAGTGAAAGTTAAAAACTGAATATTAGTCTCCAATGCAGGAAATGAGCTCACACCCTTCAGTCAACCTGTTAGTCTTTAGCTTTTAATAGAGTTGTCATCCCTATAGACGGGGATAAAATCAAAGAATGAATCTTTGTAGCGATTTACTATGCATAACTTACATGTGCCACATGGCCGAAAGAATCGAGCATTGAGTGAGGATCGAACTCACTACCCAATGGTAATTGACATCGTGAGATAAGATGGCTAAACATTGCACCACCTGTAAGTACCCATAACCTTTGGTTTATAGTGATTTACTAAGCATAGCTTACAATGTCACAAAGCCGAATGTAAATAGCACTCAATGATGATCAATCTTCTAGACGTTGGTAATCGTTACCTTCCACCTCTTCTTTTCCGTTGTTGCTCTTAAGGTATGTTGTACTGTTGTTTCTCCCAAACCTTACACAGTTATTCTTCTGTTTAAGCTCATCAAGTATGACAGTTGCTGTTTTCTCTTTTCTTCCCTTCAATCCGTTCTGTGAGTATCAGAATTTTCAAGCCCTCCTTCTTCATTATGTGTGCAAGAAAATTCAGATGTCTTTTCCTGATGTCAAGTATAAGTTTCCTTTTCGTTTCCATCGTCTCTACAAAACCTCGTCGTTGTGAACATGTTTGGTGTATGGTATCCTTACAGTTCTTCTGTAGTACCACATTTCTGTTGCTTCGAGTCTATCGTTCATCGTTGAGGAAATTGTCCAACATTCGCTTCCATATAAAAAGACAGATATCACACAACAGTTCAATATATGTTTCTTTGTAACAAAATTTTTCTGTCTCTCAGTATTCTACTTAGCTTTAGGAATGCGTTCTTGGTAATCTCCATACGTTTCTGAATTTCAGTGTCACGACACAAATTTGCTATCCACTGCACCACGAAGTGCCTACTCACTAAAGCAAAAGCCAATAATTTTTCTTTCTCATCGGTTTCTTTTTTGGTCTATTTCTTAGAGAACCTGTCACTCAGCTTTAACACTACTACTTGGAAGACAAAACGGAACAAAGACTCTTATAAATTTGAACTACATAAGTGCGTTGTGGTGCAGTGGATATCGGCTCGGAAGGACAAATCTGAGAGCCGAGTTCAAATTCTAGCTGCATTCACTTACACGCATATATCCTTTGGAAAGTTATTAATCCATCGCTTTACCCTCTTGCTATGGGTTAAATAGTAAAACAGTCAACGGCAGAAAGTAATAGCAAACTACTTCGAATAAATCTTCTGCCCAGTCAGTCATATCTCTTTCACCCAAGCGTGTATATCATATCGCTCCTGTGTTTTTTATATATAATCATTTCACCCCAAGCAAGGCATTCCACTGCCACTATTGCGCAGAGGTTTACATAGGGGAAAGTGATGAGAAAGAGTGGTTAGATATAGGAAATGTCAGAAGGAGGGTGATAAACGGGTAAGGATACCAAGGATGAGGATTGGGTAGATGGGAAGAGTGTTTAAGAGAATGGATGCGAGTTAGTGCGTTAAGAGGTGTCTTTTGACCCTACATTTAAACTCCTGGAGATTGTAGCTGTCGGGGAAGCAAGTATGTGGAAGAGAATTCCACAGGCGGGAAGTGCGAGTAAAGAAGCTGTTGGAGTAGGACTGACTGAGGGAGATAAGTTAAAGAGAATAAAAATCTTACAAAATATTCCTTGTGCAGCATATTCAACAATGTATGCACAAATAAAGGATTGCTAACCAAATATGTAATATTTAAATACCTCCATATATGCAAATGCAGTTGCATTTTTAGACAGAAAGCTTTCTGTATGTTTCATTAAAATCACTTGTTGTTTCCTTTGCATTTTTCTTGTGTGCATATGTAAAAAAATCGAAGCTAATTGTTCGTTATGGGGGCTTGTGGCGAATTTATTTCTCATTTTCAGAGATACTGTTTATCCTATTGTAAATGGGTTATAAATTACTAACAGGTTTATGTGTTTTGTTTTGTTTTTGTTATTCCACAAACCATCGAGTGTATTGTGAACGTTGTATATGATATTCCTACAAGTCGAGATAATCTTACAGCAAATGAATATTTCCAAATCTATAATACACCCACGTTATGACTGTATTAGCATTGAGTAAAACATTTATCAAATTCGGCTTTCAAGAATTAAAAAAAAATAAAGGAAACATGTTCTATCTATTGAAATAAATTAACGTCAGAATTTTAAATTTATTTATTTAAATGCAATGTCACATCAATCTTTATATTCTATCTTCTCAAACTATGTTTTTTTTTGTTTTGTTTTTATTTTATTATTCTCTCACCGTAAGAATGTTTTCTTTATTTCGCATTCTCTCTCTCCCCTTTTGTCTAAATCATCGTTCGCTTTCTTCGGAATGTAATGATAACAAATTTTCCTAACAAGCTGAAAATTATGTAGGTGTACATTTTTAGAGATATAAGGGGAGAAAAAGAATTAATATGGAGAAACTTGACAGCTTAGCGGTGTCATTTCTTGTCATTACAATTTGGAAGTTTCGTGAGAGCAAGATTGTTATGTTTTCACTTTTCAGGCACATTTGGTTCTTTTTCATTATTTTTGCATTTATATGATGTTTAGTGTAATTTGATATCTTTGTGTGTCAGTCAGTTAGTTAAGTGTCATACGTGATATACTCTTGGGATATCATGTCTCGAAAAATACATGACTTACTGGTCAGAATAGTTAACTCGCGGGTATCATTTCTAGACATTCCAATTTGGAAGTTTCGTAAGGGCAAGATTGTAATGTCTTCACTTCTCAGGCTCATTTCGCTTTTTCGTATTTATATGATGTTTGGTGTAATTTGATATCTTTGTGTGTCAGGTAAGGGCCATATGTGATATGCGCTTGGGAGATCATGTCGCGAAATAGACATGATTTACTAGGCGGAAGAGTTTACCCGCATTACTTTCTGAAGTAAAATGGTTCTATAGAACCCATTCTGTTCTGCTATAAGTGAACGATTAATATCTTGGGAAAGGTATTAATCCGTCATCTATGGGATAAATAGTAGAACAGAATGGGTCTTTTCCCAAGAGGATTTGCGCGTAAGTGAATGTAACGAATTTAAGTGGAATTCGAAATCAGCTCTCCGATTTCTTGTTTATTTTTTCTCTTTCTTACGTGGCATAAGATTTGTTGTACGACGTTTCGGTCATTTTACTCTCTGGCATTCTTCAGGTGCTAGGAATTTCGATCCGAACAATCATTCTCATCGTAACAGTGCCTCTTTTGTCATGTGTTATCTCCCTCTAACCCTGTAAGTTACTTGTTTACCACTGCTGTAGCCTGGTATTGAACTCACAACTCTTTGAGTCAAGTCACTGGAACTAACCAACGTCTATATCCACTGGGCTGTGTGTCCTTAAGAACAACTGAATTTTTGGAACTTATGTCCAGAGTTCATATTGCAATTTTTTATGTCAATTGTTTTTTCTAGTATTTTTTACCAGATCTCATATTGCAATTTTGACACTAATGATTTTCTCTGGCAGTTCGTATTACTGGTTCCCATATTGTTCTCATCTCTATGCTTGGCTGGATTAGGAGATTTTTAAAGCCTAGCATATGTGCTAATCCTTTCAGTTTACATAGTTTTCTGTCGCGTTCTCTGTTATTTCAAATTTATCTCATAGGGGCGGTGATCACCTTTCTCCCTCCCTATGTAATAAAGGGTTCGGTTCGAAATTCCTAGCACCTGAAGAAGGCCGGAGCGTACAACAGCTGAAACGTCTTACAATTGGCAAGAAAGATAAGGACAATAGTCTGAATAATGTATATACTGCTATAAAGTGTTTTAACCCTATACATATAAAGGGTATATTCAACACAAAATTTTACAAACTTAGAATCAGGTTCATACAGACATATGACCACAAATCCTTTGTTTTTTGGTTATTACGTTTAAATAAACTTTACGGTAGATAGCGCAGTGTTGCCATGTAGACTAGCTCACAATTGTCAACTCCTACCTGCCAGCAAGGTTGATTGGTTCATTTAGATGAAGCCGCGTGACGTCATGCTTCTAACAAAAGTCGAATGTAAAGGCAAGAGGGTAAAACAAAAAGAAAGAAAGAAAGAATATATAAGAACGTGTGCGAAAATAAGTGTGCGGCTTAATGTCTGCCACTCTACCATATGTTAATCTTGTCAAATCGAAAATTCTCAACGTAATGATCTTAGAGAAAGCAAACTACAAGAATCTGACAAAAGGTAGCGAAGGAAAGCAATAAAAAGGGACTAAATATAAACTACAAGAAAACGAATGCTTAGAGTTAGTAAAAGAAACAACCCAATATTCAAATTGGAGATACCAAATTAAAAAAACGACAAAAATTTAAATATATGGTAAGTTTACAGTATTTACATTATTCGGACCATTGTCCACATCTTTGTTGCCATTTGTACGACGTTTAATAATAGATCATTCTATTTGGCTATATTTCTGAGATGAGTTAGTATTTACAGTATTTACATTATTCGGACCATTGTCCACATCTTTGTTGCCATTTGTACGACGTTTAATAATAGATCATTCTATTTGGCTATATTTCTGAGATGAGTTAGTATTTACAGTATTTACATTATTCGGACTATTGTCCTCACCTTTGTTGCCATTTTTACGGCGTTTAATCATAGATCATTCTATTTGTCTATATTTCTGAGATGAGGTAGTATTTACAGTATTTACATTATTCGGACTATTATCCTCACTTTTGTTGCCATTTGTACGACGTTTAATCATAGATCATTCTATTTGTCTATATTTCTGAGATGAGGTAGTATTTACAGTATTTACATTATTCGGACTATTGTCCTCACTTTTGTTGCCATTTGTACGACGTTTAATCATAGATCATTCTATTTGTCTATATTTCTGAGATGAGGTAGTATTTACAGTATTTACATTATTCGGACTATTGTCCTCACCTTTGTTGCCATTTTTACGGCGTTTAATCATAGATCATTCTATTTGTCTATATTTCTGAGATGAGGTAGTATTTACAGTATTTACATTATTCGGACTATTATCCTCACTTTTGTTGCCATTTGTACGACGTTTAATCATAGATCATTCTATTTGTCTATATTTCTGAGATGAGGTAGTATTTACAGTATTTACATTATTCGGACTATTGTCCTCACTTTTGTTGCCATTTGTACGACGTTTAATCATAGATCATTCTATTTGTCTATATTTCTGAGATGAGGTAGTATTTACAGTATTTACATTATTCGGACTATTGTCCTCACTTTTGTTGCCATTTGTACGACGTTTAATCATAGATCATTCTATTTGTCTATATTTCTGAGATGAGGTAGTATTTACGGTATTTACGTTTAAATTGTTTAGTAGTGAGTTAACTGGAAAATGTTCCGTTTGAGAATGGCACGTGCATTTCCTGTATTTGTATGGTTTGCAATGGGTTCTGGGTCTTTCGGCCTTTAATAATTTACAACGGGTTACTTTTTTTGTCAACAGTTTATTTGCAATAACTGCCAATCCGTTGTTTGTCTCTTGAGTCTTGTTTACGGAAAAGGCAATATTTGTGAAGAGATGAAGAACAAATTTCCACAACCAATATTTGTGGGTGGATCGGAATCCGCATGGTGCATCTGAACATTTGTTATGAGCTGTTGTGTCGAGATACTAAGATGGCATTTTGAAGATATATTTATACGGACATTTTATCTTGTTCTGGTGTGAGGAACCAACCCACAAACGGCCGTGGTATTGCTGAGACACGATTCGTGGTACCACAAAGTATAGATCGAGGAAGACCGATATCCGCTCAAATGCCTGAACACAAAGAACATATTCTGTCAGCACTGTTAGAGACAAGGCAGGTATTAGCATACGTCAAGTGACCATAGCATATCGTACATCTCATGGTATCGCATATAGGATACTTCAAGAGTAGCTCCTGTATCCGTATCTTTTGTAACATGTGGAGAGTCTTTCGCTCACGACATGATAACTTTTACTGATGGTTTATTGCAAAAACTGCCTGTTCACTGTTTGTCTCTTTAGTCTTGTTTACGAATGTAGCAACATTTGGAAGAGATAGAATACCAAATTTCCACAATCAACATTTATGAACTGATCGAAATTCCCATGGTTCAATACAGTTTAGACACTTGCATTAGTTTACAATTAATCAATTGTTAGTTGAAATTGTAGAAGACTGGTAGCTCCATATGTTGTTTGGTTGTTTTGTTTTTATGGCATATTAACCTCGGTGAGTCATTTATTGCAAACTAAATTTTATTTATTTATTGCTGGTAATGCCTTTTTCTTTCAACAATTTATTGTTGTTTTTATATATAAGTTTTGTGTCTAGTAATAATTTTTTTCTTTTCGAGTATCAAAATTCATTGAGATTTGTTTTTAAGGGCAGGGCCCCCAAGTCCTACCCTTGTTATTTAACCCATAATTGGAAGGAAGGGACGGATTAATACTTTTCCCAAGGGTACCAGTGCTTAACTGAATGCAGGGTATTCAACTGGAATTCGAACTAGCTCCATATGTCTTGTAGCATGTATTACAGGAGCTGTCTACAGGGACATTATAGCGAACAAACTTCTAGACCTGCTAGTAGATGTACCCCTGCTAATGCAAAGACGAATATGAATGATGCGGCCCCAGTATATTTTAGTCCCATTGTTCGTGATGCAGTGGCTGACATTTACCATGAAATATGGATAAGTAGCGGATGACTGGTTCTATGCGCTGCGTGATTCGCCGAGCACAGTTTTTTTGATTTTATCTTTGAGGTTACCTAAAATAATTTGTTTATGCAGTAGACATTCATAATGCAGAGAGTCTTCATCAGCATTTCATGGGAGACTGCGAAACTATTCGACATTGCATGAAAATATATTTGGAAGGACCGCAAGTCAATGATCCGCCGGGTGCTTATGTGTTGAAGGAAGCGGGGGACATTTTGAACATTTTCTTACGAGTTGAGCGCAGAGGCATAACGATGGTTTTTAGACATATTTTTATATGGAGATTTTTCCTTGTTTTGGTGTCAGTCTGTAAAATGTGTCCGTCGTGGTTAAGCGTACCAGCGGATCTCGGTTTTCTTCGATTTGTGGTTCATAGCGTCACCGATCTGCCCTCAGCAACGAAGACAATAAATAGCAGCAGAGGTCACAAGGCACGAATGGCTTTGGTCTGGAAACACAATATGTTACAGGCGTGTAACTTCGCGTCCATTAAGGTTCGTGTGGCTGTATGTAAAAATCATACCTGCCTGCTCACGATATAAATATCCTACCATTGTTAAACGGAACACTTCTCAGTTAAACCACCACTACAAAAGTTAAACGTTAAAGACAGATCCGACAGGTGAAAGTGTGTGTAGAAGCAAGAAGGGGGCATTTTGAACATTTCCTATGAGTTGAGTATTGTGACCTTTTAGACATATTTTTACATAGATACTTACCTTGCTTTGGTGTCATGGACCGGCTCCAAAATTTGTAAATTGTGTTATTCGTGGTCAACTAACAAATTTACAAGAAAGACAAATGTAACCCAGTCTATAAAGCAACACATGTCTTCTATCGTAAAGAGTCTTTAAACTTAATTACAAAACGTTTGTTTTGGTGCGAAGAACCCAACCTAATGCCTGTAAAAGTATTTTGATAAACCATATATATATATATATATATATATATATATATATATATGCAATCATGTCTTATTGACTAAACAGAGAATGCATATTAAATGTTTTGATAAACTTCTTATATATTTTATGTCAAGTGAGAATGTGTCAAATAACTTAGAGAAATTACATTTTAAGACCCATGTATTAGTGGGTGTTTTCAAGGAAAACGATTACTCATTTGTATTACTGTCAGTTTGATGTCTACCATAAACATGGCTGCACGGGTTACGACATGAAAATAGAATTTAGCGCCTCGTAGAAATTCCTGCACCTACAGCACCTCTGCTAATTTCCATTTAATTTTGAGCATTAATATTTTTCTGTCTACCTAACACAAAAAAGAATGATGGAGTAATAGTTAATAGCTAGGATTGAGGAATTGTAGAGCCGCTTTCGAACTCTAGTTGGGTTAGTTATATTCTTTTTGGTGCTAATGATCATTAAAATGATATGAATCTATCTCTTTTTCCCTTTTCCCCAGCTATGGAATATGGTTTACATTGAGGAATTGGAATACCGAGTTCTAATTCCTGACAAATTTATTACATGTACTTACGTGAAAAAGGTATTAATTCATCCCTTTCCCCCACCTACGGATAAAATAGCAGGGTGGTAAGAAGAAAAACACAGAATTTAAACCAAATTAATTATGCTAAAATGTGTATACATGCATCTAGGGATAGTTTGTGAGTCTAAATTCGCAATGAATAAATACGTCTCGTATGCTACGCTTTGTCGACTTTTGTTCATGTGAGGCTCGTTCATTAGATGTGACTGGCTTAACTGATCCCGTGTAAACACTGAGACAGGTAGGTAGGTTTAAGTGGTTAAAATGTCTTGAATCTAAATTCTCAATGAACTGCACCACCGAACAAATACGTCTCCTGCTATGCCTTCGTCGACTTTCGTTCATGTGAGGCTCGTTCATTAGATGCGACTGGCCATTGATCCCGTGTAAACACTGAGACAGGTCGGTAGGCTGCCGGTTAAAATGTCTTGAATCTAAATTCTCAGCTGAACGGGCACCACCGAACAAATATACCTCCTACATATACTTTGTCGACTTTCGTTCATGTGAGGCTCGTTCATTAGATGCGACCGGCTTAACTGATCCCGTGTAAACACTGAGACAGGTAGGTAGGTTTAAGGGTTAAAATGTTCTTGGCCTAGTTCTCAATGAACTGTACCATCGAACAAATACGTCTCCTGCCATACTTTGTCGACTTTCGTTCATGTGAGGCTCGTTCATTAGATGCGACTGGCTTAACTGATCCCGTAAACATACTGAGACAGGTAGGTTTAAGGTTGTGTGTCTTGAATTCCAGTTCTCAATGAACTGCACCACCGAACAAATACGTCTCCTGCTATACTTTGTCGACTTTCGTCATGTGAGGCTCGTTCAATAGATGCGACTGGTTTAACTGATCCCGTAAACACTGAGACAGGTAGGTAGGTTTAAGGGTTAAAATGTCTTTGAATCTAAATTTCTTTAATGAACTGCACCACCGAACAAATACGTCTCCTGCTATACTTTGTCGGCTTTTGTTCATGTGAGGCTCGTTCATTAGATGCGACCGGCTTAACTGATCCTGTGTAAACACTGAGACAGGTCGGTAGGTTTAAGGGTTAAAATGTCTTGAATCTAAATTCTCAATGAATCACCCATCGCCGAACAAATACGTCTCCTGCTATACTTTGTCGACTTTCGTTCATGTGAGGTTTTACCTATTAGACACCGGCTTAACTGATCCCGTGTAAACACTGAGACAGGTCGGTAGGTTTAAGGGTTAAAATGTCTTGAATCTAAATTAATGAACTGCATCACCGAACAAATACGTCTCCTGCTATACTTGTCGACTTTCGTTCATGCGAGGCTCGTTCATTAGATGCGACCGGTTTAACTGATCCCGGTGTAAACACCGAGACAGGTCGGTAGGTTTAAGGGTTAAAATGTTCTGAATCTAATTAATGAACTGCACCACTGAACAAATACGTCTCCTGCTATACTTTGTCGACTTTCGTCTGCGAGGCTCGTTCATTAGATGCGACCGGCTTAACTGATCCCGTAAACACTGAGACAGGTCGGTAGGTTTAAGGGTTAAATGTCTTGAATCTAAATTTCTAACGAACTGCACCACCGAACAAATACGTCTCCTGCTATACTTTGTCGACTTTCGTTCATGTGAGGCTCGTTCATTAGATGCGACCGGTTCGATCCCGTGTGCACTGAGTATTGCGGTCGGTAGGTTTAAGGGTTAAAATGTCTTGAATCTAAATTTCACGAACTGCACCACCGAACAAATACGTCTCCGTTATACTTTGTCGATTTTCGTTCATGTGAGTACACCATTAGATGCGACCGGCTTAACTGATCCCGTGTAAACACTGAGCAGGTAGGTAGGTTTGGGGTTAAAATGTCTTGAATCTAAATTCTCAATGAACTGCACTCCACCGAACAAATACGTCTCCTGCTATACTTTTGTCGGCTTTTAACGTGAGGCTCGTTCATTAGATGCGACCGGCTTAACTGATCCCGTGTAAACACCGAGACAGGTAGGTAGGTTTAAGGGTTAAACAATGCACTCTCAATGAACTGCACCACCGAACAACACGTCTCCCGCTATACTTTGTCGACTTCGCCCATGTGAGGTCGTCTCATTAGATGCGACTGGCTTAACTGATCCCGTGTAAACACTGAGACAGGTAGGTAGGTTTAAGGGTTAAAATGTCTTGAATCTAATTCTCACGAACTGCAACTCTCCACCTGAACAAATACGTCTCCTGCGTACTTTGTCGGCTTTTGTTCATGTGAGGCTCGTTCATTAGATGCGACCGGCTTAACTGATCCCGTGTAAACACTGAGACAGGTAGGTAGGTTTAAGGGTTAAAAATGTCTTGAATCTAAATTCTCACTGCACCACTTGGAACAAATACGTCTCCTGCTATACTTTGTCGACTTTCGTTCATGTGAGGCTCGTTCATTGATGCGACCGGCTTAACTGATCCCGTGTAAACACTGAGACAGGTAGATAGGTTTAAGGGTTAAAATGTCTTGAATCTAAATTCTCAATGAACTGCACCACCGAACAAATTCGTTTGGAGTCGGCTTAACTAATCCTGTGTAAACACCGCGATAGTTAGGTAAGCCCAGGGGTTAAAATGTCTTGTGTTCGTAACTCCAAGCTTTATCACGTGAGGCTAAGTTCTATTTCTTCGTTCAAAGATGATTCTCCAAATGCTGAGGTCGTGTCCAGTCTTTGAGGAATCAGCGCGTTGCTTTGAAAATTTTTCTTCCTTCACCGTGTAGCCATTTATCTTTCGGCTAGAAAAAGGATGCGTAAAAGATTGCCAATATTTACACAGGAAAGGAACGAGACAAAAAGATTTCTGTTATCTGCGGCTACTTTGAAAACAAAGTTGGCACCATATCTGGTCGATGCAAAACCTTCTTAAATTTGTCTAAACCGAAAATGTTCTATTGATCTACATACACTCTTCTGTCAACATCACGGTTTAGTTGATCGTGTTTACTCTATCGTGGAAACACACTCCATATATATATATATATGGAGTGTGTTTATATATATATATATATATATATATAAACGGCATTTATATAGAACGCCATTTATATATATATATATATATATATATATATATATATATATATATAAATGGCGTTCTATATAAATGCCGTTGGTACGGTTCAAGTGCCAGTTGCGTAATGGAACTATGGATATCAATGAATTTCATAATATAATCGATATGCCCGTTTATCGATTTGTTCAGATTCACACTAGAAATTCCCCATTTTATAGTGTGTTTTTGTGGTTTTTATGGGGTGGGGGGTCAGTCTTTGTTATTGATTATGTTCCAAATCTTTTGATTTCATAGAATGTCGATCGAATTATTTTATCAACAGACGAGATCGACTTTTGTTCTCTGGATACAATCTTTTTTTCTGTTTTCCCTTCTTTTAACTTTTTTACGCTGTCAAAAGTAAGTGAATCCAGTTTTTCTTACTCAGAAGAATCAATATAATATCCGTTTTCTGTTCTTTTTTATTCAGAGAATTTCATTATGCCATCGACTGCTATAGATTTACTAACCATTTTAAGAAATCTTGTACGTTTTATTAACGATTCAAGTATTTATTTGTGAATATTTCTGAGATGTGGTATTCACCTTAATTATACTGTTTCCACATCTGGTCGGGTGCTCCTGCTATTCATCTTGAGGTTCTCGATAAAATCCAAAAGACTTTCTGCAGTTTTTTTCTGGCACTTCCGTTTGTGGAACTCACTTCCGTTTGCTTGCTTCCCTAATAGCTACAGTCTCCATAAGTTTCTTAAATGCAACGTCGTGTATTGTTTTTTTAACAAAATTTATATTTATTGTTTTTTCACAAATCCCGTTTGAATGGATATTTTCTGCCTCAATATACTTAATGTAGTTTCCTACCAACACATCGAAAGAGACCTTTGGCAAAATTTGACACCACAAGAAAACAACTTTTCCCAGAAAAATAGTCAATGAGCAGGGCCAAGGTTAGAAAACAATTAAGATTATTAGAAAGACTCAATAATAAAAAAATAACAATCAGAATTAGTCGACATGTTACTGCCAGTCTATGAGTAAGCAACCCGAATCAATCTTCAAGGACGACGCAGATACAAACTGCGTTTGTCACTGTCTTACTCACTGCCTTCGAAAAGGAACAACCCAGACGAGGCTCCGCTGGATGATAGAAATTCGTCGGAGGTAAAATAGACCGTAGTTCAACCCTGGATTGTGCAAAGCGTACGGAGACATTTTACCCGGTCGATATGTTCTCTCAGCACATCTTACAGTCTACAAAGTATTTATTTCAAACATCCATCGAGACGTGCTAGAGGATGAACCCCTGCTAATACGATATATATATATATATATATATATATATATATATATATATATATATGTCTGCGGATGACTATATATATATATATATGTGTGTGTGTGTGTGTGTGTGTGTGTGCGCGCGCGCAAGTATTCGCAAATATGTAAATACTAACAGTATAGCCCGGCGTTGCTCGGGTGTAATGAAAGCTTTAAAACTAATCCATGGTCCTGGAGCTCAGATTCTTTGGACGGTGACACGAAAGACTAAAAAGGAATAGTTGTTTCCAGTTAAATCGAAACCGTAGACTGAAAGAAATATGATTGGATGTAAGTCAAATTTTGATTTCCTGGTATCGATATCAAATAAGTTTTTTTGACGTAAACTAAATTTGGAAGCCTAAATAAGTCCTCTGAGTAAATGGTATGATGGCTGAGACTAAGAACTACAATTATACCTACTTAGAGCCAAACCCGAAGCAAAAACTAAAATAAAAGGGGATAAACAGAAACACACGCAAGCACCTTGCCTTTTATATATCGATTTTCTGCACTACTGTAAGAACTGCAACCTTGAACTTTTGAATATCGTTTCTTATGTCTTTGTCTATGAGTCTATCAAATTTGATTAAAATCGGACCACTCTTCTATAACCCGATTTTTTGGATTATCGATTTTCGAAGTTTATCGGGGGTACCTCGACAAGCTAAAGCTAAAACCAAGCTAAAAACACTCGCAGACGCTTATAGTACAACTGTGTAGATTTTCAAGAAAATCGGTTCAGCTGTTTCGGAGTCTATAGGTAACGGACACACACACACATAGACACACACAAAGTTCCATTTATAAATAAGTTTTGATTTTTCAGGTGTTAATAAAACAGTACTGAATAAACAGTACTATTAATTATATATTAATAAATATACATACTATCCTAATCATCAAGCGATTCTTATACATTGTTTATAATAAGTTACACACACACACACACACACACACACACACACACATACATACATACATATATATATATATATATTCATATATATATATATATATATATGCGGGTGTGGAGTGCGTGTGTGTACGCAAGTATGCACAAATATGTAAATATTTTTCTGGTGTTAATAAAAAAAAGTGCTTAATGTAAAGTTACAGAACTATCAGTTATATAATATACATATTATCCTAATCATCAAGTGATTATTATACATTGTTTATAATATAATTGTGCATGAAAGTTGTGTAATATATATATATATATATATAAAGAGGAAATTAGCCCTCTGAGGAATTTTCTCAAGGTGATTGTAAGGATTTTGTTTTGTGACAACTATTTATGTACGACAACAAAAATGTTCTTGACTTTTTCAGATTTTTTCTATAATCATATCGCCCCAAGCAAGGCATTTTACTGCCACTGTTTTGCAGGGGGTTACATAGGGGGAAAGTTATGAGAAAGAGTGACAGGTTATAGGGAGTGTCAGGAAGTGGGTAAGAGAAGGATGAGAATACTGATGAGAGTGGAGTGGAGTGGACGGAGAAAGGAGCATGAGAGAGCGGATACAGGTTAGTGAGATAGGAAATGACTATTGATTTTACATTTAAATTCTTGGAGATTATAGCTGTCGGGAAAGCAAGTAAATGGAAGGAAATTCCACAGATGAGAAGTGCGAGAAAAGAAGCTGCTGGAGTAGAATTTGCGTTTACAATTGATTTCTTTCACAGTAAAAGAGTGGGACCTAGTTAGTAATCTTGTGACTCAAGAAAATTTGTATATAGGGGGCACCATGTGCTAGTTCATCTGAGCAGAAGCCGTGAAAGTATTTGTAGAAGAGACACAGGGAAGCCACATCGCGCCGGTGAGAAAGTGACTGTATCTGAGCTGCCCATTCGGGATTTATCACAATAGTGATTCTTCGTTGGATTTTGTCCAGGACACCTAGGTGGATAGTAAGAGCACCCGACCAGACATGGCAGCAGTATTCAATGCATTTATATATGTGCAGGGTTTTTTTTCAGGCGGAAAAAACATCCTGGCTCGAGACAAAGAACCTAATTTCTTAGCAGCGGATTTAGCTATGGATTTTATATAGTCATTCCATTTGAGGTCTGTTAAGAGAGTTAAGCCGAGGAGGCGCAGTGTTTTGCTTTCAGGGAGACTAAGTGATTAGAGTGATCATGAATATTCAATCATCGGTTTACCAGAAAAGGATATATTTATGGTATTATGATACAATGTATATCACTAAAAGACAGCTGAAGTTCCTGGGACATTCAATGAGGAAAGCGAGTTTGGAGAACCTAATTCTCACACGTCAGATAGAGGGAAAGAGAGACAGGGAAAAGCAACGCGTAACATACTTCATGGGCTTGAGAAAGCATGCTAAAAGCCACTAGGTATAAGGAGATGTGAGAGGCCATGACACCTACGTCCTGAAAAGAGACGGCACATAGCAGAAGAAGAAGAAGTGAGGATGGAAATTAAGAATGTGTTGTTTTGATGCAAAGAACATTATCGAATATTTTGGTCAGTGAGTGTGACAGGCTAAGATAAACGATAAGACTGAAAATGACCAGCCCTTTCATTTGCTCTAACTTTTGGCCCCAAAACAAATTTTATGTATCTTCATAAATAATTATTCTTACTCTAAGGATTGCATTGAGTTGATTCAGTGTTGATTCTCTCTCTCTTTCTCTCTCTCTCACTCTCTCTCTCTGCGTGCACACACACACAGACACAGACACACACACACACACACACACACACACACACACACATATATATATATATATATATATATATCTAATCTAAACTTATCTATAAATGGAACTTTGTCTCTGTGTGTGTATGTGTCTGTGTGTGTCTGTGTGTCCGTTACCTATAGACTCCGAAACGGCTGAACCTATTTTGTTGAAAATTTACACAGTTGTACTATAAGCGTCTGCGAGTGTTTTTAGCTTGGTTTTGTGTCGAGGTACCCCCGATAAATATCGAAAATCGATAATCGAAAAAACCGGGTTATAGAAGGAGTGGTCCGATTTTAATCAAACTTGACACACTCATAGACAAAGACATAAGAAACGATGTTCAGAAGTTTAAAGGTTGCAGTTCTTACAATAGTGCAGGAAATTGATAATATATATATAAAAGGCAAGATGTTTGTATGTGTGTCTGTTTATCTGTCTGTATGTTCTTTATACAAATGCACAATTTTTATCCGATTCTCACTAAACTTCACACAAATATTGTTTAGACTGAGTCTGAGCTCCAGGACCATGGATTAGTTTGAAAGCTTTCATTACACTCTCGCAACGCAGTTCTATACTGCCTCTGTCTCTGTCAGTATCAGTTTAATTTTCGTTTGTATCCTCTCCAAAACATCATCGTTGCTCACCTTTTTTAGTCCATGGTATCCCCAACATCCTTCTTTAGAAACATATTTCAAGTCTTTTCTCCATCTTTGATGAAATTGTCCAGCATTCACTGCCATATTGAAGAACGGACATCACACAGCAATCCAGTACACTCCTATTTGTTTATATCAAAGTTTTCTTCTCCCTGAGTACTCTACTCAGAATACTCTGTCCCTGAATACTCTACTCAGCTTCTGGAATGCAACCTTGGCAATGACAATACGCCTTCAGATATATCTCATTTTCCGTTTTCTGATTAAACACTTCCCACGTATTTAGATCTCTGTACCCGCTTAATTTTAGTATCCCCAGACTGTAATTGTCTTTTGGGCTTCCCTTTTCTCAATACAATCACAATATTGCCACATCTCTCTATGAAGTCTTAACTATTCCCTACATTCTAAATTCTCTGTGGCTAATAAAACTGGCACAGTTTTCAAATTTAAACCACAATGTGTAATTAAAGTATTAAATGTGGTGAAAATATCAGTTAACTAGACGAAAATAATGATTGATGCAGATAATCTAACACTCATACAGCCATTCCCTTTGATTAAATCATACGAAAAACACACTCGAAATTAAGAACTAGAGCACAGATATTTCAGTCTTTCTATATATATATATATATATGAAAAGATATCTACAAACTAAGTAGAACTACTAGTTAAGATATAGGGTGTTGCAGCAAAATACGACACTTGACAAAAAGAAAACAAAATAGGCAATAAAAACAAAAGTTCTATATGCAGAGACCTGATAATTTATTTAGCAACAGTTACATGCTACATTATTTTTTAATGTAACCGCCGGCGTCGGCGACCATTTCAAAACGCACGCAAAATAAATTACCCGCTTTGACGACCATGTCCTTGTCCATAACGGCGAATGCATCCACCATGGCAACTTTCAGAGAGTAGACCGTATAGTTACATACTACCTTATTAAAAAATAATGTAGTATGTAACTCTAACTTTTGCTAAATAAACAGTCCGCTCTCTGCATATATATCTATTTTGATTTCTTTTTTTCAAGTGTCGAATTGTTCTGCAACACCCTATATATATATATATATATATATATATATATATATATATAATGATTTGTACCCACAGATATAGTTAATAACCTTAAACAAAATAGATATCATAATTATCCCGAGTTTCCTTTCGGCCAACACTTGTCAAGGGCTACGTTGGCTTAATTACAAAGGGTCAAAGATAGAGGACAGAAAACAAAAAAAAACCCTTTGTAATTAAGCCAAGGTAGCCCTTGACAAGTGTTGGCCGAAAGGTTCCTCGGGATAATTATGACGTCTATTTTGTATAAGGATATATATATATATATATATATATATATATAGAGAGAGAGAGAGAGAGACAGACAGACAGACAGACAGACAGACAGACAGACAGACAGACAGACGGACAGACAGACAGACAAAGACAGAGAGAGAAAAACAGAGAGAGAAAGGGCGCAAAATAGGTGGACAGTAGGTAGAATATGATCTTTATTTCAAACAAAATGAAAAGTCTCCACATTTTTTAAGAGTATCTTGAAACATAACCTGAGAAATAGATTGGCCGAAGAAGTCTATGTAATTGGTCAGACCATTCCTCTGACTTTACATCAACAGATTGCTTCTTTTTGGGGCACTCAAGGACGAAGTTTATAGCTGAAACCCCCAAAGTGTTGGTGACTAGAAGAAAATTACGTACGATTTTTGCAAAATTCTTTATCAAATAATAATAAAACTGTGTACATTTTTACAGAAAACATTTTGAGAACCAATGTTAATAGATTGGAAGCGCTTTTCTAATATTTTACACAGTAAAATGTAATTGTAAATATAATAGTAGATATAAATGTATATTTAATCTTAAAATAAATGCTATCATTTACAGTTCACCTGCTTATGGATAGCCATATATATATATATATATATATATATATATATATTCCAGTTTCTGAAAGGTTTTTTCTGTTGCTGAGGTGATGTGTCGTCCCCCGTGGGGATCTTCATATCGAAATGGCCATTCAACATCTTTGAATTAATCCTTTTTTAATATATATTTGCTCTGTAATATTTTATTACATGGAGCTCTCTTCCTGTATCATTTTTTAATATTAAAATAAATTTTTAATATTAATTAGGATCGGGTTTTTTGGAATTTACCTTCCTGCTTTTTTCCTTTGGATTGAAGTATCTGAATTAAAATATATATATATATATATATATATATATATATATAGTCTTTTGCAGGCAGTTCTGTTTCGCTGTATCGCAGATTATCAGTACGGTTGCTTCTAGCCAGGATAGAAACCGAATTGACATCAGTCGGCGCTTCTACCTTTAAGCTATGGGCGAACGAAGCCAGATTTTTTCGTGGAGCCGAAAATTTTCAAATTCGTTACTGAATGAATGATGCATAAGCAGCGGTGAGTAGCGACTGTTTTTAAAGTCCACTATTTCTCCATAGTGCTCAATCAGCGAGTGAGAGCGTAAATAATCATCCGCAAACAGTCCTGTTTTCCTGTATTTTGCTCCCACACCTTCGGTGGTTGAGCTCTCTTGGTTCATTCCCGGATCTTTCAACTATTCATTGTGCTGTTCCAAAATGTAGAAGTTTACCCCGGATTATTCCTTGAAAAATATTCCTTACCCAAACACTCACTCTTTTCTCCTTCACGTCACCGAAAAAATTGAAAACTTCATAAGGAGACTTCGATGGAAAGCCCACTTTTTTCTCCGCCCTACAGACTCTGCACATCATTCCACGGATTCTTTTAACCTGAGGACCCAGTGCACACCCCACCGTATGCAGATTTCTGAACTCTTTCGAGAAGGACCTTTTCGACCTGATCCCCAAAATCAAATTCTGTGGGGCGTCAAATAAATTCCAGAACTTACTAAAATCATATATTAGAAACTTGAAAAAATCTAAGCACCTGTGGGTAAAATCCGACAAATCTAATAACATTTATAAATGTCATCCTTTAAATTACATAAATTTCCTTAAAAATAACCTAACTAGTAATTACAAAGTTGACAGATGGAACCTAGCATTATCTGAAATTAATACAGACACAGCCAATTTCACCAAAGAATTAAATATTAGTGACAAAATTGGCAAAATCGCCACTAAAGAAGCTTACATCTTATTTAAAGACCACGAACCAAATTTCCAAAACAAATTACAAACCAGGCTAATTAATCCTACAAAAAGGGACTTAGGCATAATTTCCAGGGAAATTCTAAAAAACCTAATAGAGAAGCTACTATTGAATCTACAAGCAAACCTTTGAAAAAGTTCTTCAGATACGATAGACTGGTTTAACAACATCAAAAACAAATCTAAATCCACCTTCCTTAAATTCGATATTGTCGATTTCTATTCCTCTATATCAAGGGACCTTCTTGAAAGTTGTTTAAGATTTGCTAAAAATTACGTGAACATTTCGGAGAGGGACTACGAAATTATCTTTGCGGCCAGAAAATTCATTCTCACCTTTGATGATTCCACATGGACAAAGGGGCCGGGGGAGGTTTTTGACGTCACTATGGGAGCATATGATTCAGTCCAGGTGGCAGATCTTGTGGGAATTTACATTTTAGATATTCTAAGCAGATTTTTAGACCAAAAACAATTATACCGGGACGATGGATTAATAAGTATCCCTAATTCCAATGTGCCCTACAAAAATAGAATACACAAAAAATAATTAAAGCCCTGAAGTACCTCGGTTTAATAGTCGAAGTCAACTCTAATCTTAAAATTTTAAACTATCTAGACATCACCCTTAACTTAAATGATGGATCCTACCAACCATTTCTCAAAGAAAATAGTTCCCCCACTTATATTAATATTTAATCCAACCACCCCAAAAATATTATAAAACAGATACCCAATATAGTGAATAATAGAATCAACCAATCCAACATTAAAACTTTCAACGCAATTAAAAATATTTACAATAAGGCCCTTAAAAAAAGCGGATATAAGAACAAGTTAACATATAATAAACCTACAATAGACTCCGAATCATCCAAAAATAAAAATAGAGGAAACTGTAGAAAAAGAAAGATAATTTGGTTTAACCCCCCTTATTGTAAACTAACTAACATCAATATTGGTAAATATTTTCTCAAGTTAATAGACAAAAACTTTAATAACAGTAACCCTCTACGGAATAATTTTAATAAGTACACCCTTACAATTAGTTATTCTTGCACCCCGAATATGGACAGCCTTATTAGTTCCCATAATAGGAGTATTCTGGTGAACTTGCGCAATGCTGAATCTAAGTCCGGAATTCTAAACGAATGCAGCTGTAATTCTGTGGACGCCTGCCCGGTGGAGGGAAAATGCAAATCCACTCAGGTGATTTATGAAGCCCGCATTTCTCCATCAAACAAAAAAAAAAAAACGATTTCCGGACCTATATCGGTATGTCCGCCGGTTCTTTCAAACAAAGACTGTATAACCACAGGTACTCTTTTTCGAACCCCGGTCAGAGGTACCAAACAGCCCTTTCACGGAAATTCTGGAAAATGATAGAGGAAGGGCTGGATCCTGAAATTAGCTGGAACCTAATAGGTTCAGCCCGCATTCCGAGAAATTTTCGTGATAGGTGCTGTCTATGTTTACTGGAAAAAATTTCAATATTAAAATACCCCCACCAACACCGGCTACTGAATCTTAGGAGGGAATTCATCAGTAAGTGCTGCCACAAGGCAAATGTTTTGAATACTTAAATTTAGAATTTATATCACCACTGACTAGATGTTAGAATATAAATTAAAAGGATTCAATTTAAGTTTTAATCTTAATTTTACCTTAACGTTAACCTTAAAAAGTATTTTAACCCCACTACCTTCCTATCCCAACCTCCTTTAATTGCCTTCAAACAGAACACACACCACTTATTTGCTACCCAGTTTTCGAGCACGCAGGTCTCTTCAGGTTAGCTTGCCTGAAGAGACATGCGTGGTTGAAACTTGTAGAGCAAGTAGGTGGTGTGTGTTCTGTTCTTTAAATTCCTGAAAGGATAGAATGAAAGATTTAATTACTTTTGTTCTTGAAATTGTGATTGATATTCCTCGGGAAAGCAATTTTGGGTCCAAAATTTTAATTTCATTGACAATGCTTGCATATTTTTGCGTATTTTTGCTGGGTGCAATGAAATCTTTCTCTGTTAACTCTATTGATTTTAGGTTCAGTTGTCTTGTTTAAAAGGGGAGTTAAACCAAATAAAATCCTTTTTTCTATTTCTTTTTTTATTTCTTTACATTTTTAAGACTTTAATTTTAAATTCAAATTTTTAATTTTAATGTCACTTTTAGTTTTGACCTTATTAAAAGCAAAACCCCTTTTAATGGAATTAGATTGACTGTCGCAGATGACTACTATAATTTGTTTTCAAATTGCGTGATATGATGGAAATTTTTTTGAACAAATTTAAATATTTCCTTCTAAGAGGTTACGTTTGCTTTAACCTTCCCTACTCTTAAAGAGTTGAAAACGAAATAGGGAAAACTCTACGAGTTCAGAGTGAAGCATTTCCTTGTAACTAGCGTGTTACACAGATATTTTTCGCTAAAAGCATGCGAATACTGATTTTCTGTTGCATGGATAATGTTATCCGATATATACACGACGTATTATTCGAGATTTAATGTTCAGCGTTCGCGAAAAAGGATTTCTTTAGCGATACTAATCTCAACCATCTCCGTAATCCGAAAACAGTTGTCACTTAGAAAGGTAAGTGCTTGTTCCTTTGTATAGTAAATCATGCAACAGTAAGCGATATAAATTAACTGTGTATTGACTACATTAGTGTGACCGAAAAAGTATCCAACGAAAGGAAGGGCAATCACTTTACTTATAATATTAGTTTTTTTTTTGCATAAATTCACCCGATTATTCTGTTGTTCCACGAATAGTCTCGAAGAATATTCTATCTTTGCAATCTTTACTTCTCGCCGTCCTGTGAAACTACTGTATAACATTATTCAAATTTAGAAATATAAAAACAGGAAATCGTGGAGAGCCATGCCCACCAATGTCTTGAAGAAATGTGTCTATAATTTTGAGATGAGATAGTCTTTACATTATTTACATTGTTCGGAGTGTTCTCCTCGTCTTTATTGCCATGTTTACGACGTTTCGACTGTTGTACGCTCCCGCCTTCTTCAAATGCTAGAAGTTTCAAACCAAATCCATTATTCCGATCTACTGGAATAGATTGTTCTCGTTCATTGTCAATGTTGGATGCCATGTAATTCAAAGACACATGCCCCATTGGATATAGGCGTTAGTTAGTTCCAGTGACTTAACCCAAAGATTCGTGAGTTCAATACCTGGCTACAGCAGTGGTAAATAACTAAAAGATGCAAGAGTGTTGAGTTAAAAGCAAAATAACTACATGACATCCAGAAGTGGCATCGTGCATAGAACGAGAACTATCTACCCCTGTGATCGAAATAAAGGGTTCGGTTAAAATTCCTAGCATGTGAAAAAAGCCTGAGCGTACAACGGCCGAAACATCGTAAACATGGTAATCAAGATAAGGACAACTATCCAAACAATGTGAATAATTTCCTGAAAAAACTCAACATGTAGAAGAGTATGAATAAAGAACTGATATGTCCCGGAAAATGGTTATATATATATATATATATATATATATATATATATATATATATATATATCATTCGAGGTAGTTAAGCAGTTTAGGCAAATGCAACCGGGTAGGTCAATCTAGTACATAGACGTAATAGACGTCATTCGTCGTATGCAGTATACTGAGACGTAGACGTAGTCAATAGACGTAGACCTCTAGACGTAGATCTCTAGTCGAAGACCTGTAGACCTATAGTTCGAGTTGACCTCTACTTCGCCTGTATTTATGGCTGACACCAGCCAATCACATTACTGTAAGGGGGAACCTTGGTATAGGTATATTCATTCAATATTCATTACATCAAGAACATAATAAAAACATCGTTATTTTTAATCATTAAATAAAAAATTTTTAGCTTGTTCTACATATTCTTTCGTTGATTTTTTTTCTGATGTTCTACGAATGATTACAAAGAATTATCTCTCGTAGCATTCTGTTCATCCTGTGAAACTGTTATCTAACATTACTGGAATGAATATTCTGATTAGAGTCTTCTTTGAGATGGGAAGCCGAGTAGACACAAATGGGCACGTTCAACATCTCTTCCTCTTTGCTTTTTTAATCAAGTTTACAAAGTTACCAAAAGATGCTGGAAATATTTGTGTCGTGTACAGGGATGACTCTAATGCCGACATAACGGGCCAGAAATGGTTTAAACGATTTCAAGGATGGACAGTCCGAACGCGCGGACTCTTCACCTTCCAAACAATTTGTTCAGTCCGATGAGAACATTGCACGCGAGTAAACTGGCCACAATTGAGAAGCACTGGAATTTGTTTCTCTCGACAAATGCGTGTGATACTCATGAGCTGTTTCTGGATCTTCCGATTGAGTGGAGATGGCGAGCGACAGTGATACTAGTGATTGGCATCTTTTGAGCCAATTCCTTTGTGAGGTCACGCGTTGTTATTCTGTAATCAGCTCCAGCAATTGATTTTTATCAACCAGAACAGGTTGGCAAGAATGCGGATAGATTGTGAGTTTGAATTTCCCTTCTATGAAAAAGAAAAACCATTTCAGAAATCTTATGTTTTACTTTCAGATATTTTTAACAATCAATTACATAGTTATTTATTATAATTTTTCTAACGGAAGATTTTGTCATTAAAGAACAAATAGATATATACACTGAGAAAAATGGTGTATCATTTTTAAATAACACAAAAAATTAATAAACAAATATACAACTGAGCTGGTACTTTGCGGAACAAGTCACGCTTGGATACTTCCCAGAAATATTTTTTATTCGTAAATAAATATTGATTGAGACAATTTTTTTTTTTTTTTTTTGCTCTGAAGAACTTATTTGGCTTCATATCATAAAATACATTTTTCTCTAATTCTTTCTTTAATTTTTATTTAATTCTTCCGTCCTTATTTTTTTTACATTCTTTCTTTCGTTATTTAATTCTTTTTCATTTTTCATTCTTTCTCTAATCTTTCTTTCTTTAATTTTTATTTAATTCTTCCGTCCTTATTTTTTTTACATTCTTTCTTTCGTTATTTAATTCTTTTTCATTTTTCATTCTTTCTCTAATCTTTCTTTCTTTAATTTTTATTTAATTCTTCCGTCCTTATTTTTTTTTTACATTCTTTCTTTCGTTATTTAATTCTTTTTCATTTTTCATTCTTTCTCTAATCTTTCTTTCTTTAATTTTTATTTAATTCTTCCGTCCTTATTTTTTTTTACATTCTTTCTTTCGTTATTTAATTCTTTTTTCATTTTTCATTCTTTCTCTAATCTTTCTTTCTTTAATTTTTATTTAATTCTTCCGTCCTTATTTTTTTTACATTCTTTCTTTCGTTATTTAATTCTTTTTCGTTTTTCATTCTTTCTCTAATCTTTCTTTCTTTAATTTTTCTTTTTTGCTTTCTTTAATTTAATTTTATTAATTTCTTTTTCAATTCTCTTTTTAATTCTTTCTTCATTCAATTATTCTAATTATTTCTTTCTTACATTAATTCTTTTTTCTTTCCTTCTTCTATCTATCGGGAATGGTCTATTGTTTATCTGTGGTAATAGCAGGATATAACGCGCGTGAACAAGGGAAATTATATGATTATATCTCACACAGGCGTTTTATTTTTCGATCTATTTTGCTGGAGGATCAAATTAATTTATATTCATCAGGAATGATAATTATGGCAAAATGAGTCAACTCGTAAAACTCAGAAAATTTAGACAATAAATCTGTGATGTCCATCAGTTACTGCGTCAGCAGTGACTGGATATTTGACCATTTAATCGAGGATTCGCGCTCATGTTCCTTAATTTAAAAACCGATCTTCTGTCACAACTCGCCCCATTGGGGGAGCTGGGTAAATATTCTTATCTGTGATTTAGATAGAGTTTAATCAATACGGAAATGTAATTTTTAAAATAGATATTCATTAGAGACTCAGATTTCCGTGGACATTTTTTTAAATATTTAATATTTAGTTTAATAAGACTGGATCCCCTCAAACACATTGAACACTTCGTTGATGTAGTAAGGAAAAGTGACGGCTTGCATTCAATGAACAGTATTGATATATCGTATATGACAATGCGGAAAACGACTAGTTACCATTAAAGATTATTTGAATGGGATGAACCCAACTTCTTCTTCTTCTATGTACCGTGTCCCTTCAGGACGTAGGCGATCATGGTCCTCCACGTCTCTCTATCCCTTGTGGCTCTTAGTATGTTTGCTCTTATTACTCCTGGCAACCCCCGTTCCGTCATCCACCTGATCAGCTCCTGCAAATATGTTATCCGCTGCCTTCCTATGTCTCTCTTTCCTTCTATCTGGGCAGTCAGTATCAGGTTCTCCAGGTTCTCCTTCCTCATTGCGTGTCCCAGGAACTTCAGTTGTCTCTTTCTGATGCTCAGTATTCATTTCCTTTTAGTTGCCATTCTTTCCAACACCTCATCGTTGCTTGCATGCTCAGTCCACGATATCCACAGCATCCTTCTACAAAAGCTTAAATGCAACGTCTCCGTGTCTTTCACCTATCTCTTACCCTTTCTACAAGATCATCTGTAACTTTTTCTTTTCTCTCCTGTTGTAATATAACAATCTGGCCCCACCCGAGGAAGTGATGCAAGCGATGGTGTTTCCCGTCGGTGAAGGGGGCGGCGAAACGACAAGACAGGTGTTTGTGAAATACATCCTGTCGAGGCCGGAGCGGATGTCGTTTGACCTTATTTCCGACAGCGGCGGAAATGGCTACGGAGGCAAACAGATCAGGTGTCTCTTAGAATTACGTGGGCGTTGCGTGGGCGAGGCAAAACTGGAAGGAAAGCCCCGGTTCTAGAAGACTATATAAAGACCTCGACACACGGATTCGCCAGCAGAGAACGGCCAGTGGAAGCAGAGAAACACCACAGGCAAGACTACACTCCCATCAACCCATTCTATGTGCGCTCTCACCCTTCCGTTCTCTATTCCACACGGTTCGTCGTCATTAATAAAAATATAACCTTATATTTTTATATATGCGTGTTTGTTGTTTTGTCGTCGTACGGCGATATATAACATACGCAAATTGGTGCCGTGACCAGGATGTATTTCACAAACACCTGTCTTGTCGTTTCGCCGCCCCCTTCACCGACGGGAAACACCATCGCTTGCATCACTTCCTCGGGTGGGGCCAGATTGTTATATTACACTGTCATTGTAACCCAGTACTGCCTTCCTTCGGGTGATATATATTTATCAAGTATAATAACTATGGAAAAATGAATCAACTCGTAACATTAGATATTAAGTCTTTGATGTCTACCTGTTACCGCGTTAGCAGTGGCTGAGCAATCGTTGACCACTGAGCTGAGCGTCTGCTCGCGTGTTCCCTACTAAATTAGACGACACCGATGACGACTGTAATTTGCTTGAAAAATGAATTGAATATTTTCATGAAACCCCAGCGCGAAATGTTCATATTCAGCGCTAAACCATCGTCTCCAAAGAAAGACAAATTCCAATAAGAAACAATGACGTTGCTGCAGAAACACACGCCTCCAAAGATACAATAAATTTCAAAATATTTATTATTATTTCAATATTGCTATTATTAGTATCTGTTGTTTTTGTTGTTGACGTTTTTGATAATGATGATGATGTTTTTTGTTTTATGTTTTTTTTTTGCATTTTCATTTTAGCTTTCTATTGAATAAACACCAAGATCACGAGTATCAAACATATTTGTTTCTTTTTTTAAAACATTTGTAAATTTTAAAAGAGAGTTTACTTTGGCATGTTTATTTATTTTAAACTTTTTAATACTTTCTTTCTAAATGTTTTTCTTTTTATATGTCGTTCTTTCTTTCTTTCAATAATTTTTTTTTATTCTTTCTGTTTTTAACACTTTATTTCTAAGTTTTCTTCCTTTATTTTTCCTTTGTTTCTTTGATTCGTTCTTTAATTATTTCTGAAATTCTCTCTTTCTTCAATTATCTCTTTCTTTAATTAATTTCTCTTTCATTCATTAAGTCTTTCTTTCACTAAATTGTTAATTTAAATTCTTACTTTCTTTAATTTTGACATTCGTCTTTAATTTTTCTTAATATAATTCTGTCCATAATTTCTTTCTTTTGTTTTTAATTTTTACTTTCTTTTATTTTTTCTTTGATTCATCCTTTCTTTAATTCTTTATTTTTTCATTCTTTCTTTTTTTATTTTTCTTTCTGCTTTTATAATTCTTACTTGCTTAAATTCTTTCTCTCTTTAATTCTCATTGATTAATTCTTTCATTAACTTATTCTTTAATACTTCTATCTTTTTCTTTCTTTCACACTTTCTTTCTTTAAGTCTTTACATTTAAGTTTTCTTTCTTTAAGTTTTCCTTCACTTTTCATTATTCTTCCTTTCTTCAGTTTCTTTCTTTCTTTCTTCAATTTTCTCTTTAATTTATCTAAACTTATTTATGAATGGAACTTAGTCTGTGTGTGTGTGTGTGTGTGTGTGTGTGTGTGTGTGTGTGTGTGTGTGTGTGTGTTTGTCTGTGTGTGTATGTATCTGTTACCTATAGACTCCAAAAATGCTGAACCGATTTTCTTGAAAATTTACACAGTTGTACTATAAGCGTCTGCGAGTGTTCTTAGCTTGGTTTTGTGTCGAGGTACCCCCAATAAATATCGAAAATCGATAATCGAAAAGATTGGGTTATAGAAGGAGTGGTACGATTTTAATCAAATTTGATACACTCATAAACAAAGACATAAGAAACGATATTCAGAAGTTTCAAGGTTTCAGTTCTTACAATAGTGCAGAAAATCGATAATGTATATATATATATATATATATCAAAGGCAAGATGCTTGTGTGTGTGGATGTTTATCTGTCTGTATGCCCTTTATACAAATCCACAATTTTTATCCGATTCTCACCAAACTCCACACAAATATTCTTTAGGGCCATGGATTAGTTTTCAAGCTTTCATTACACCCGAGCACCGCCGAGCTATACTGCTTGTCTTTCATAAGTTATTCCTTTAATTCTTTTTTTTTTAATTTCTTTAACGCTTTTTTTTCTATTCTTGTTCCATCTAATGGAAATATTCTATTGTTTATTGGTGGTATTGGTGACATGTAAATTGTGCGCTATCTACCGATGAAACAAATAGAATTATAATAAGATTATTCTCCATATATACATTTTATTTTTTTATTTATCTCATTGAAGGATCATTTTACCAAATACTTGTCAATAATAATAATAATAATAATAATAATAATAGCAAAGTGAATCCGTGATCTAGAGAGAGCTTAAATAATAGGGATATTCAAAATATTTTTTTAAATTATTATTCATTAGACTGATGTTTACGCAGAAAATTTAAAAATGTGTCTATTATTTAGTTTTTTATGACACATCAGACTATTTGACAAGACGACTGAGACAATATTTTAATTTAGTCAGCGTCGGTTAGATGTGTCAAAGTCGAAAAGCATGACACACACACTAAATAACTGCTTGTTATTCATTCGTAGCTGATCTCGCGATCACGCACTGGAAACAAAACAGTGCATCGAAGCGCCCAGGTGTTAAACAATATGGAAGTGTCAATATGAAAAAAAAATGCACGGTTTATGTTCTTTAACTCTTCGCTGGTTAAATGAAGATAATTTCTATGTAGTTTTCTATATTCATTTTCAGAACTATATGGTTTGGGAATGCTTGTTCGCGACCGTATAATCGCTCGCTTGTTTAACCCGAAAACACTATGTGTATATAGTACTTAGCGCAAATGACGCCATTTTAATTACAATTTAATTGAATTTTAAGTACCTGATTTGTTTACCGAAATAATGTTTTTCAGTTCCTATTATTGTTAACTCAAATTACAAATTTTGAATGCGCCTGCATGTAAAATATTTCAAATAAAGATTTATATATTTTTTTTTTAATATTTTCAAAATCAGGCATGGTTACTAGTGTTGTAACTAATTGATGGTTAGTGTTCCAAGGTTAAGAGAACTTTTACTACGTAGGAGGTCTGATAAAAAGTATTGGATTGTTGCTATGGTAAACAAAACTAAAGTACGTAGATTAAAACCGCTTGGCACAGACTCACTTTGTCGCGGAAGTACACTAAGTCTAACGTACTCGCTAACTTCCGTTCTTCATTGCAGTGCTTGCAAGGAAATTGTGTAGAGTGTGGTAATCTCATCACACCACTGAGATTCTATCAATGACCATAGCTTTTTAGGCTAAGCCAAGCACATGGCCCAGATCAGACAACCACCACATTTCCCAGACATAGCCCATCGCAACTTCTTCTTCTTCTTCTTCTTCTTCTTCTTCTTCTTCTTCTTCTTCTATGTGCATTGTCTTTTCAGGAAGTAGGTGATCATGGCTTTTCACGTCTCTCTACCCCTGGTGGCTCTTAGCACGTTTTCTCCTGTTACACCATACAATAAGCGTTCTGTCATTCGTATGCTTAGGCCCTTCAGATATGTTATCCGTTACTTTCCCCTGTCTTTTTTCCTCTTTCTGGCCTGTTAGTATCAGGTTCTTCTGATGCTCAGTATTAGTTACATTTTCGCGTCCATCATTTCCAAAACCTCATCATTGCTCACATGCTCGATCCATGATATTCGCAGCATCCTTCTGTAGAACCACATTTCAGTTACTTCAAGCTTTTCCTTTATCTTCGATGATATTTTCCAGCATTCACTGCCATATTGAAGAACTGACATCACGTAGTAATCCAGTACTCTTTTCTTTGTTTCTAGTGAAAGTTTCCTGTGTCTTAATACTTTACTCAGCTTCTGGATCGCGTCCTTCTCCATGCCAATTCACCTTCGGATCTCTGTTTCGCACTTTCTGTACTCTTTCAAAAAATTAAATCCCCCTTAAAAGTTGCAGAAGAAATTCAAAAGAATACGGAGAGGTAGGTGCTCGTTATCCCACAACACGATTTCCAGAAATGATTTCATCACTGGAAACGACGCTGGATAAAATGTGTGGCTTCAGAATTGGACTAATTCGGAGAAGATTATGTACAGAATTTAGAGTCATTGCAGTTTTCATTTTATAGGACTTGTCCCGATATTTTAGTTCATCGTTTCATATATATATATATATATATATATAGTTAAATATAAGAGACAATGCATGTCTATTAGTTTTAATCATGAGCCGTTCTAAACATCGTATTTTGGCTTTAATTTCGGGTGAAAATAAAAAAAAATTCTCCAACATTTGGATATTTTTTATTATGCTGGTTTTAAGCTTTCGGCTCACATGAGCCATCTTCAGAGACATTACGTTGACGTTAACATAAAAACATCCGCCATCAAAGGTGATTTTATCTTGTATTGACATAAGACATTGCTATGCAACGATAACAGACACCGAACAGCCGACGCAGTTGGTAAATTTGTAATGCGGTTCTATGACGTCACACCGCGTGGGGGCTCGAAATGTTAACAGAACCATATATTTTAATGCAATGTAATGTGTTATGACAAGATTTAAATGTGATTTTATTAAATGTGGTTTGTTTTGATTTAATGTAGATGGCCTCCAATATCTGAAGGTTCTTTTTACTGTGTGGATAAGTGAGTATTATTGCGTTGTTGACTAAAATTTGTCTAATATTACTTAAAAATAAAAAAGATAAAGAAGCTTAGAATTAACTTAATAAAAAGTTATCCAAATGTTGGAGAATTTTTGTCTTTATTTTCACCTGAAATTAAAGCCAAAATACGATGTTTAGAATGGCTGATGACTAAACATAATAGACATTCATTGTCTCTTATATTTAACAGCATATGTTTAGAAAATTATCTGCTGCCTCAATACACTAAATATATATATTGAGAAGAGAACTTAACACATGTTTAGAAGGTTATAAATTGAGAATTATTTCGTCGATGTAAATTTGTAAAATTTCATCCAGACCTTCTCCTTCTTTTATGTGCCCTGTGCTTTCAGGACGTAGGTGATCATGGCTTTTCACATCTCCCTATCCCTGGTGGTTCTTAGCACGCTTTCTTCTGTTACACCACGCAACTCTCGTTCCGTCATCCACCTGATCAGGCCCTTCAAATATGTTATCCGCTGCTTTCCCCTGTCTCTTTTTCTCTCTATCTAGCCTGTTAGTATCAGGTTCTCCAAGCCCTCCTTCCTCATTGCATGTCTCAGGAACTTTAGCTGTCTCTTCCTGATGCTCAGTATTAGTTTCCTTTTCGTTTCCATCCTTTCCAAAACCTCATCATTGCTCACATGCTCGATCCATGATATTCGCAGCATCCTTCTGTAGAACCACATTTCAGCTGCTTCAAGTTTTTCCTTCATCTTCGAAGATTTTGTCCAACATTCACTTCCATATTGAAGAACCGACATCACATAGCAATCCATTACTCTCTTCTTTGTATGTAGAGAAATTGACCTGTTTCTTAATACTTTTCTCAGCTTCTTGGATGCTTCCTTCGCCATGCCAATTCGCCTTCGGATCTCTGTGTCGCACTTTCCATCTTCTGTTAGAAGGTATTAAGATTTCTGTACCTGCTTGATTTTAATATCCTCCGCATGTATTTGGCATTTTGGGATGCATTTTTACCGTTGGAATATAAATAAATTCGCTCAAAATATTTTGTAAAGTTTTTAACAGAGGAAGTGATGTTTGTATTATCTAGACTGGAAATATATTACGAATACATAGATCAGATCACAGATTAACATAATACAGACGAACGTATGCATATGCATACATACACAAGAACGAAACTTATGAAAAAATACTCATACACAGAAAATTATGAATTGGACACGCGCAAAAAAAAAAACGAAGAAAAGGGGACACAGATATGATATAATTCCAATCATATAACTCTATAAATATGTAAAGAATATCTACTCCCGTAAAAAAAAGTTAAGAATAGACATTTAAGTCCATAGACATAAACGGATAAAAAAAGCAATATAGGTTGGAAGGAAGAGAAACAAAAGAAATAAAATAATAAGGAAAAAGAAGATAAAAATACACTACGCTTACAAATGAAATTACACAAAAAATGTCAGTGATAAAAAGTATCTTTACAGAGACGCTTTTAAAAGATTTTCTTTAGACCTTTCGCTTACTTTCAAAATATCTTCAAAATGAGTTTTAAAATCTTCTTGAAACATTTCTAATTAAAAAAAAGACAGTTTTCACAAGAGAAGATATTATACAGAAATTCAGTCATTTAAGTGCTATACATGATACACGCTTGGGTGATCATGTCTCGAAAGATACAAGACCGACTGGGCAAAAGATTATCCCGCAGTAAGTTGCCATTATTTTCTGCGGTAGACTGGTTGCCTGCCATGGTTTTAGAACTCAATCTGTCCTGTTATCTAACCCATAACTAGAGAGAAGAAATAGATTAATACGTTTTCCAAGTATATTTGCCCGTAAGTGAATGCAGGGAATTCAACTGGAATTCGAACTCAGCTCTCCGATTTCTCGTTCCGATCCGATATCCGCTGCACCACATCACACATTACTATTGCATAAAGAAACATATAAATACTAATGTGGTAAGAAAAATTATAGATCTGAGTACTTAACATTTCAAAATAAATTAAATTTTGAGCCAATTTAAGTATAGAGAAAAAGTTATACAAATAAATTATAAATAGAGAAAAAACAGTCAAATTAAAAAAATTAATTAAATCAATTAAATCAAATTTAAAAAATTAATTAAATCAATATAATAAATAAATAAATATATAAAAACACATTTATAATAAAAGCAGCAGAATCGCAATGGAGATTTAGTGGTTAAATTAATTAGAAACAATAACTGAAATTTATTTTGTGACAACATTTAAAAACCACTTCATTATATTGATTTAAAAGCTGGTATTTACCACAAATTATTTTCTTATTTTTTTTTTTTTACCTTAGCATAGGTTACATCTATTTCTAAAGCTAATAAGATTTTGTGATTAACAACTAACTTCCATTCAATCTGTGGAGAAAGTCTTCTGTTTTTTAGCTTCCAGAAATATTTCGATAAAGCTGTCTGGGATTTAAATTGAGGTGTAGAGGAGGAATATTTATGCTTATAAAATCTATTTTTCCAAGGTCCGGCAAAAATTTCAAAATATACTTTTCTTTCTTTATCATATACCTTAGAAAAAATAGTAGCTTGGTTTATGACTTTTTCGAATATGCATATATTTACAACTGGACAGATATCCTTTATTCTACAATTAGAGGGGATTTATATTTATTTGATGAATATTATAAAAAGTGTTAGGTATTTTACTATCATGAGAATTAAGAACACTGTGGATATGGCTAGTACAGGAATAACTCATTTTTAAAGTTTTTCTATTAAAGATCTTAGTGGGTTGCTTACATTAAAATGTTCATCGATCAATTTCAGAAAACATTAACCGATATGAATGTTAGATAATTGGCAGGAAGTGTGTTGAACAATAAAACTTTTCTTTTCCTATCTTTATACTTTTTAATATTATCAGTTTCCTTGTGGGTAGTTTTATAGAATAATTCTTGTTTAAACCCACTTTTTAGTTATTATTATAAATTTATAATTTTTAAACTGTTTTTATAATCGTGTCGCCCCAAGCAAGACATTTTACTGCCACTGTTGTGCAGGGGATTATATAGGAGGAATGTTATGAGAAGTAGTGAGAGGTTGCAGGGGGCTGTCAGGAAGAGAGTAGGAGAAGAAAGAGAATGCTGATGAGAGTGGGGTAGACGGGAAAAAAGCATGAGAGAGAGTTAGTGAGACAGGAGATGACTATTGACTTTACATTTAAATTCTTGAATATTAAAGCTGTCGGGAAAGCAAGTATACGGAAGGAAATTTCACGGGCGGAAAGTGCGAGAAAAGAAGAATTTATTGATTTCGCAGTAAAAGGGTGGGACCTAGTTGCTAATCTTGTGGCTAGAGGAAGTTCATATATAGGGGAGACCAGTAAGCTAAGTTCATCGGAGCAGAAGCCGTGAAAGTATTTGTAGAAGAGACACAGGAAAGCCACACTGCGTCGGTGAGAAAGCGACTGTATCCTAGTTGTCAAGTCGGGATCGATCAGATTCTCCGTTGGATTTCGTTGAGGACGGCTAAGTGGATACCAGGAGCACCGGACCAGATATGGCAGCAATACTCAATGAGTTAGTAAACAATTTGAGAGCGAAGCACTCAGCCTTGTCTGTTGAAGAGGTGAGGACCTCAAATTCGTTGATTATAGGGGGATTAAGGGCTTACTGCTGTTCAGCACGTTTTTACAGAGCCTCCAGTAGTCTTTAAAGCCGAACTTACGGGATGCTATGCGCTGCTTCATTCTGGCTGCAAACATCAGCTTAGCTCTTTTAAGTACATTCTTGCACTCATTGCGAGCCGAGGCGAAAAGGCGCCTGTTATAGTCTGACGCGTGACCCCAGTAAAGCCGGAGAACCAGGGGATGAGTGGGATTTAAATCTCAACTTTCTGGCAGGATGAAACCATCGATGCCAGCTTTAACCCAAGAGCAGAACTGTTGGGGCGCTCTCCATCTGTGTTCTACTATAATGGACTATTCCAATCACTACATAAAGTAGTAGTGGGAAGACCTCGGGCAGCAGTAACGAGTAACCAGTCTCGAAAACAAGTCAGCCGACTAACAAGTCAGTCGAGTATTTCCGGTGGTAAACCGGAAGTGTGCTATTATCAAACTCTACGTCTTACGATACATGCTACTAAACCCTTGTTCCTGTATACAACTAATAACTCTTTTGTAAATACTATTTCTCCTGGTAATATACAAATTTACTATATTTCCGTTGTTGGTATTTATTTACTCAATAATTCAACAGGAAGGCTAAATACTTTATTCCAAGGGACGTCACTCAGGAAATCGCGGAATGAGTCCCAGTCAGCTCTTTGGTACTTTGGTAGCAGTAAGATATTCTGCTGGTCTGAGGTTCTTGGGTTGGGTTGGAGGCGAAAGGAGATGCTGACGGAAACTAACGCATGGTCAGAGTTTCCGAGAGGGCAGTATTGCTTGACATTGCATTATTCACGTGTGGAGGTAAATCACAGATCTAGTAGTGAGTCGTGTCCATTAGTGTTATTACAGAAACGCGTGGCGAACTCCACCACCTGCGTAAGGGACTGAGTGATAGAAAAATCTATGGTGTGTACACCAGTGAGGGAGTTATCCAGCCACTCAGCATGATGGGCGGTAAAATCACCAAACACAAATATATGGACAAACGAGTGGGAGGAAATGGCCTTGTCGATATTGTTGTAGATGCTGTCAAGGACGGAGCAGTAGGGAGAAGATGGGGGGGGGGGCCGTAGATAAAGAAGAGATAGCTTACTGAGCTTAGAAGGGAGACACGGAAACACATATAAGAATGATGTGAGGATTCAAGAGAAATCATCCTACCTAAAGGAAGGCGTTCATTGACGTAAACCCCACAGAGAGCTAGGATGTCGGGGGACTTTTGATGGAGGAAAGATTCAACGCTACTGAAGTTGGTTCAGATACCGCGGATGTTAGTAAAGGAAATGATAAGAGGTTTAGATGATTTTAATTTGCCTGGTTTAGTTTTTTGGGCAGAGATATGGATGTTCAAATTTAATGTTTTTGTTGTAGAGAGACATCGAGTAGAGGAGGCAAACGGTCATTAGCTGCGACATGCACTGGAAGGGAACTGGCGCGGGCTGCAGCAAAGTATGGCCTCGGGTTGCCCACCGAAAGTGCCTGCAGGGGCACCTATCCATGCGTGACATGCCACTTCAAGGACCCCGATATTATGCAACTGTTGATCAAAGCGGCCGCTCTTGACGCTACGCAAGAGTTAGGACTCCCAATTACCAGTCGGAAGCAGCAACCAGAAAACTGTCAAACCGGTACCCTCACAATGAAGAGACGTTGCCACCAACAACGCACATTGCTGAAAAATTGCAGAAGCACCATTACTGAGGTCTGAGAGAAGAAACAAAGAGCCAGAGATCACTTCCTGAACAGGGAACAAGGGATGAGCCTCTACATTTGTTGAATAGATGTTGGTGGGGTTTGAACAGGGCGATAGAAGGCTCTATCTACTCCAATTAAAAAAAGTAACAAATAAAAAATAAAGTAAAAGTTTCAACTTAGTTAAAGTCCAAACTTCTTCTTCTTCTTCTATGTGCCCTGTCCCTTCAGGACGTAGGCGATCATGGCTCTCCACGTCTCCCTATCCCTTGTGGCTCTTACTATGTTTGCTCCTGGCAACCCTCGTTCCGTCATTCACCTCATCAGGCCCTGCAAATATGTTATCCGCTGCCTTCCTCTGTCTCTCCTTCCTTCTATCTGTCCAGTCAGTATCAGGTTCTCCAGGCTCTCCTTCCTCATTGTATGTCCCAGGAACTTCAGTTGTCTAAATAGCAGAACGTTCTGTTGAGCAAGGGATAGTTGTCATAGAGAAATACAACAAATGGCTTACATTACTTTGGAATTGGAAGATAATTGTTTATCCTAGTGTTAACTGTGGTGAATATTTGTTTAATCACTTAGTGGGGATGGTGAGAATTAACATTAATATATGTATATGAGAAATCTTTATGATATGGTTTGAAAGTATTATTGTATAGATTTAAGGTAATATCCAGAAAATTATCTATTTTAAGATTTGAAGAAATATAGATTTCAAATCCAGTAATTTAAAAGCTTTCAAAACTTTCTTTTGAAATTTAGAGGATAGAGGGCCAATACTAATATGTATGATAATAAGACCTTTGTTGAAGTTTAACAATTCTACTAAAAGTGCGCAAAATATAAATGCTTACTAAATCGGCAATTTGAGCAGAATCAAATGCACCATTCATTCAGTTAAGTGCCATACGTGATACACGCTTGGGCGATCATGTCTCGAAAGAGACATGACTGACTGGGCAGAAGATTATCCCGCAGTAGGTTGCCATTGCTTTCTGCGGTAGACTGGTTGCCGACCAAGGCTATAGAACCCAATCTGTCCTATTATTTGACTCATAGCTAGAGGGGGAAGAGATGTATTATATTTTTAATTAGTAATTAGTGGGGAATCATTTTATTACTTGATAACAATATAAAACTGATCCCCCACTTTATTCCCAGTAGAAGCCTTAATCATGTTTTCAACTGTTATATTCACTCAGTCAGTTAAGTGCCATAGGTGATACACGCTTGGGCGATCATGTCTCGAAAGAGACATGACTGACTGGGCAGAAGATTATCCCGCAGTAGGTTGCCATTGCTTTCTGCGGTAGACTGGTTGCCGACCAAAGCTATAGAACCCAATCTGTCCTATTATTTAACCCATAACTGGAAGGAAGAGATGGATTAATACCTTTTCCAAGGGTATTTGCGCGTAAGTGAATGCAAGGAATTCAACTGGAATTCGAACTCGGCTCCCCGATTTCTCGTTCCGAGCCGATATCCACTGCGCACATCCATTAGTGACTTCAAAACTGTCACAGTTACTTTTTTACCCAAGTAGAATTTTCTTCTTTTCTCTACATCATTTTTCTCTCTATATTTTCTCTAAATTTAAATCGGTTGAAAATTTAATTTATTTTTGCAGTGTTGACTACTTAGAACTATTATGTTTTTTTTTTTAACACATTAGCTCCTTCGTATTTATAAGTTTCTTTATGCATTGGTAATTTGTGCATAATAATTTACCTTGTGAAAAATGTCTTTTTTAACGGTTTTTTTTTAAAGAAATGTTTCAAGAAGATTTTAAAACCTATTTTCAAGAGACTTTTAAAGAAAGCGAAAGATTTAAAGAGAATTTTTTGAAAGGGTCTTTGTAAAGATAGTTTTTTATTTTTGAAATATTTTTCTGCAATTTTGTTTGTGGCTGTGGTGTATTTTCCTCTCTCTTTTTTTATTATTATTTTCTTTTTCTCTCTCTTCCCCTCACCAACCTGTTTTGTCTTTTTATCCGTTTATGCCTGTGGACTTAAATGTCTATTCTTATCTTATTTTGCGTGAGTATATATTCATTACATTTTTACATAGTTATGTGATTGTAATTATATCATGTCTCTGTCCCCCTTTTCTTTCTTTGTTATTTGTGTCTGTCCAGTTCAAAGATTTTTGTGTATGCATAATTTTCATAAGATTCCTTCTTTTGTATGTGCATGTATATGTATGTCTTTTTTTATTTATTGTTTCACCCCAATCAAGCCGGTACCGCCACTGGTTCAGAGGATGCTACATAATAGAAGAGTGAAAGTTTAAGCAGGAGAAAAGCAAAGAGAAAGACGAACAAGTTACAGGAGGTGTGGGAGAAATGGAACAAAAGGATGAGAATATTGATGTGAAGACAGTTGCGAGGGTAGAGTGAGAAAGGAAAAGAAAGATACGCAAGGTCATGGGGAGAGGACGAGAGCATGACTGGAGTCAAGTATACAACAGATGAGAACTGACATTGTATTTAAATTCTTGGCCGTCAGGGAAGCACGTATACCTAAGAAATCTCCACAATCGGGAGGAGCTAGAAAGGATGCTGATAAAGTAGAAGTAGCGGCTGCATTTGGTTGATTTAACTGTAAAAGGATGAGACCTTTTTGCCAGTGTGATCGGTCGAGTAAATTCTTGCGGAGGGGCATCAGTGACCTAAGCTCGTCGGAGTAGAATCCATGAAAATATTTGTGGAATATACAGAGGGAAGCCACATCCCGCCGGTGAGAAAGTGGCTGGAGTCGAGCTTCCAGTTCTGGACCGATCACGTTACATATTCTTTTTGAATGGCAGGGGCGCCCGACCAAATATGACAACAGTATTCCATGCACGGTCGGAGGGTTGATATGTATATTTGCAAGATGGGCTCAGGTGGGAAAAAACTACCTGCCCCGACACAATGACCCAAACTTTCTAGCAGTCGATTTAGCTATACATTCAATCTAATGGTTTCACTTGAGGTTAGAAGAGAGGGCGAGACTGAGGAGTCGAAGTGTATATATTTCAGGGAGACTCGCTTGGTCCATGCTGATGATCGGTAAGAGGTGGTTGATAGATAGCAGCTTTGTTTTACAAGTATAAAATTTACAAACCATTTCTTACTACAGTCTACCACAGATTGGAAGTCCTACTCGAGAACAACAGCGAGGTTATCTTTGGCTGCCTCGCCAGATTTCTTACCGAGGCGAGAGTAAATGGTAGTGTCATCATCGTAGATGCCTATTTGGAAATTTGATCATCTCAGGGAGGTCGTTTATGAAAATCAGGATGAGCGTCGGGCCTAGGATAGAGTCCTGGGGCATTCGTAGGATGTGGATATATGCCCATTCAAGACGGACTTCATTCAGTGGTTTGCTAAGAAAAGATTGGATCAAATCAAGCAAGCGCCCATTGATACCATAATCATGTAGCTTGCACAGAAGGCCAGCGTATCAAACACTATAAAATGTTTTGGAGATATCCAGGGCAACAGTTCGAGTTATCGAGGGCCTGGAATATGTACTCAGTAATGGTCGTTAGCATATCGGCAGTAGACCTGTCAAGGCGAAAGCCATACTGTCTCTCTTCAGAGAGGATATTAAGACGGTAACACAGTAACATCCACCATCAGCGACGATTCTATTTTGTGTTGACATAAAACTCTTCTAGGCAACGGGAATAGTTACCAAAAATAACAAACGCAGTTCGCAAATTTGCAATGCAGTTCTATGACGTCACAACGCGTGAGAGCGCAAAATGACAACAGATCCATGTATTCAAATGCGAATCATCTCTGAAGATGGCTCATGTGAGCCGAAAGCTTCGAACGAAATTAATAAAAAAATATCCAAATGTTGGAGAATTTTTGTCTTTATATTTCAACTGAAATTAAAGCCAAAATACGACGTTTAGAACGGCTCATGATTAAACATAATAGACATTTATTGTCTCTTATATTTAACAGTGTATGTTTAGAATATATATATATATATATATATATATATATATATATATATATATACTCCCCTGCCTGCTCAACTGCCATCGCCTACCGAAATCACTTCTTTCTTTCGGCTTTACCGGAATCATGCGTCAGATCATAACAGGCGCCTTTTTGCCTCGGCTGGTAATGAATGCAAGAAGGTGAATATCATGTCAATAGTCATCTACTGTCACACTAAATTACATCCTCTCTCTTATGCTTTTCGACATCCAACCCACTCTCATCAGTACTCGCTTCCCTCTCCTACTCTCTACTTGACACCCCCTGCAATCTCTCACTCCTCATAACATTCCTACTCGTCCACCCCACTCTCATCAGTAATCTCTTACCTCTCCTACTCTCTTCCTGATACCCCCTGCAACCACTCACTCCTCATAACATTCCTCCTCGTCCACCCCACTCTCATCAGTAATCTCTTCCCACTTCTACTCTCTTCCTGATACCCTCTGCAACCTCTCATTCTTCATAACATTCCTCCTATGTAACCTCCTGCACAACAGTGGCGATAAAATGCCTTGCTTGGGGGCGACGCGATTAATATATATATATACTTCTGAATAAATGTACAGATATCATTAGTATGTGTCTTCATAGAAATAAATATACATTAATCTTATTCTTCTATTTAATCACAATATGTCCCTTTTTTTTAATTTCGCGTACGTGAATTCACTTACGCGAAAATACTCTTGGGAATGGTATTAATCCGTCTCTTTCCTCTAGTTCAGCAAGTTAAGTACCATACGTGAAACACGCTTGTGCGATCATGTCTCGAAAGAGACATGACTGACTGGGCAGAGAATTATCCCGCAATAGGTTGCCATTGCTTTCTGCGGTCGCCTGGTTGCCAGCCAAGGCTATAGAACCCGATCTGTCCTGTTATTTAATCCATAACTTGGAGGAAGAGACGGATTAATACCTTTCCTAACGGTATTTGCGCGTAAGCGAATGCAATAAATTCAACTGGAATTCGAACTCGGCTCCCCGATTTCTCGTTCCGAGCCAATATCCACTGCTCCACAAAGGGGTTACAGAAAGTCAGATTGGGTTCTATCTACAGCAGAAAGCAATGGCAACCTACTGCGGGATAATATTCAGCCCAATCAGTCATGTCTTTTTCGAGATCTGATCGCCCAAACGTGTATCACGTATGGCACTTAACTGACTGAGTTACCTTTCCCCTCCGTACAACTACTAACCCAATTGTCAAGCCACATACCTCCCAATACCATAGAAGAAATTGCTACTAAGATTCCGCTAGCTTAACCCTATAAAAGCCAATATCCCCCACCCCTTCCTTTACTAGACCAAGCCTCTGGCATTAGAATTTTTTCTCATTCTTTGGGTAAATGTGGTTGGCAATGCATGTCTTATGACATGTTGTATTTGCCCTGTAAATGTTTTCTGAATTTACAAATAAATATAAAAATATATAGTATAACAGACCGTTATTGGTCAGAGTCAAATTAGGCTAATAAACAGGTGTATTAATAAGGGATCAATACACATTTAAAGAAAAAATTAAAAGATAATGATTTAACATGCTGAGATTTTAAATGTTAAAATTTGGTAGATCAGTCGATTACGCCAAGATGGATTCAGCCTTTTAGTATTGTCAGGCGTCATAGATTACCTGATATCCTAATTCTTTATTTTGAACGGACAACAGGAATTTCAAAATGCATAACAGGAAGTTTAAAATGGATAGAGTAGAGTTAGTCAAGACTAGAGAAATAGTATTAAGTGAAAGAACATAAAAAAAAGAACAGGAATTAAGAGGACAGGCGATAACGATTAACATTGTATTTCAATTATTGATAAGGTGAATGTTGACTTGGAAGCAGACACCCAGAAGAGAGTTTCTCAAATGAAATGTACGAGAGAAGTTTATTAGACGTTAACATAGGACTTACGTTTCCATCCAAGCAATTTCAACTGTAAAATGATGAGACCTTTCTGCCAATCTAGTCAGTCAGTCCGTTAAGTGCAATACGTGATACACGCTTGGGTGATGATGTCTTGAAAGGGACATGACTGACTAGGCAGATAATGATCCCGATAAATCATTATTTTTTAATGACTGACTAGGCAGAAGATTATCAGTAGGTTCGCTTTCTGCTGTAGACTGGTTGCTAGCCAAGGCTACAGAACCCAATCTGTCCCATTTAACATATAACTGGAGGGAAGTGACAGATTAATACCTTTCTCAAGGGTATTTACACGTAAGTGAATGCAAGGTATTCGACTGAAATTCGAACTCGGCACCCCGATTTGTCGCTCCGAGTCGATATCCACTGTACCACAACGAACATGAGTCAGTTAAGTGCCATACGTGACACACGTTTGGGCGATCATGTCTCGAAAGAGACATGACTGACAGCGCAGAAGTTTCTCCCGCAATAGGTTGTCATTGCTTTCTGCGGTAGATTGGTTACCAGCCAAGGCTATTGAACCCAATCTGTCCTATTATTTAACCCATACCTGGAGGGAAGAGACGGATTAGTACCTTTCCCGTGAGTGAATTGCAAGGAATTCAACTGAAATTCGAACTCTGCTCCTTGATTTGACGTTCCTAGTCGATATCCACTGCACCAAAACACAGATAAATTCATAAAGTCGGGTTGCCAATGTCGATTTTACATATCACTTACCCTAAAAAATATTTACAGAAAAGTCAATATCAATCTACATCAAGGGGTAATAAATTAGTGTTGCTAGAGGCGGGCACTTTTGTTGAGTGGGAGTACTTTTGTGTCTTTTGTAGGCTACAAGCCTGTATGCGATGTATTTGAATAATATTGGCTTTAATATCGTTTTAGTACTTACAGTTGAAGACCCTTTTTTTTTGGTTATCGGTGTTGCTTGCGACGCCTCCTTTTCTTTTTGTTCCTTTTGCTTTCTGGGAGGGGAACATTTTGGCCAAGGGTCTAGGAGTTTCACAGACCCAAAAATATGGCCTGCACCCCTCCGCAGCAACAAACAATTTCCTTCCTTTACAAAGGAGGACGTCAGGAATTCTGAGGAAGTTGGGCCTGTCCAAAATGACATAAGCACTGATGTCCCCCGTCTGCACACCAGCCTTACTCACAACCTGGTTAACCTCCACCACAGCCCCAAATTGGATCAGAAAAGCCCTTACATGGTCATTTTCAATTTCCAGGGGCACATCATGGATGACTATGTGAGTCCGCCTCGTGCCTATATAATCAGTTTGCAGGCGCACTTAAAAGCCCCTACATGGTCATTTGCAATTTCCAGGGGTACACCATGGATGACTATGTGAGTGCGCCTAGTGCTTATATACTCAGTTTACAGGCACACTTCTTTTTCCCGCCAGTTTCTTGGCCTCCTCCAAGCCATGGCTCGGGACCTCCTCGCTAACACTTTGGGGCAAATCGCCAGGCTTTTTAGGGTTTCCTCCATATTTTCTCTCGTAATAGCTACAAACCTCCGAGTTTTGGGATCCGAAGTCAGCAGCGAAATTGTCCTAGTTGCTATTTCCTCACTCACGTCTGGGATGGCAATGAGCTCGTTTTCGCTGTAGTATTCTTTATATTTCTTCTACAACTGCATATAATACTTTGCATCCCTCTTAGTAGGGGCCTGGTTCTAAACCGACGGTGCAGGAGTCATCGCCGGTGCAGGAGTCATCGCCGGTGCAGGAGTCATCGCCGGTGCAGGAGTCATCGCCGGTGCAGCCGTCGAAGTGGAGGGCTAGGGAGACCTACTGGTCTATGTCCCCGCCTCACAAGAAGACACAAAACTGTTCCAAAAATTACAACAGACAATCTGACAGTGCGACAAAGTTTACGACAATAAAAACAAGGTTCACGTAGTAACGAAAAATTAACACTTACTAATTTTTCACCGGGAGGAATGACAAAGTTTCTGGCAATAGTATGGACGCAATCCAACTACACACTGAACTGGGATACACAAACACCAGCTACTACTACAATAACAAACTCGTAATAATGATATCAGTTAAATATTATGCGACCATGTATTGAAAGAGACATGAATGACCAGGCAGAAAATTTTCCCACGGTTGCTTGCAGGCAAAGGAAGTGTGCCTGTAAACTGAGTATATGAGCACAAGGTGCACTCACATAGTTATCCATGGTGTGCCCCTGGAAATTGCAAATGACCATGTAGGGGCTTTTAAGTGCATTAGACTGTTTGCCAACCAAGATTGTAGAACCCAATCTGTTCTATAGCTGGAGGGAGAAGAGACGGATTAATACCTTTCCCAAGGATATTTGCAAGTAAGTGAACGCAAAGGATTCAACTAGAATTCGAACTTGGCTCTCCGATTTCTCGTTCCGAGCCGACATGCACTACCCCACACCTCACATCCGCATAATGATATAGTATGCTTTAAATGTATAACTTTAACACTGAGTCACTGTGCAATACGCAATTTTTGTGGAGGGCAGTAAACTCAAGGTAGGTATACACACACACATTTTTGAGAATGAGGACAATAAAAACACGGATTCAGGAACACAGAAGACGCCGATAGACGTTGCATATACTTTTTAGAAGATTGTAGGTGGAAGGGAAACAGAAAACTAAAAGAGAGTTCTACAAGTAACAAGTCAGTCAGTTAAGTAGTAGGTTGCCATTTCTTTCTGCGGTAGACTGGTTGCCAACCAAGGTTATAGAACCCAATCTGTCCTGCCATTTAACTCACAGCTGGAGGAAGAAGAAATATATTATATTACAAATATAATATTAAGTTTAATAAGAGGGGGATCAATTTATTACTTCATAACAATGGAAAACCGATCCCCCACCTTATGCCCAGTAGCAGTTTTAATTGTTTCCAGCTATTATGTCAGTCAATTAAGTGCCATAGGTGATACACGCTTGGGCGATCATATCTCGAAAGAGACATGACTGACTGGGCAGAAGGTTATCCCGCAGTAGGTTGCCATTGCTTTCTGCGGTAGACTGGTTGCCGACCAAGGCTATAGAACCTTGTCCTGTTATTTAACCCATAACTGGAAGGAAGAGACGGATTAATACCGGTATTTGCGCGAAACAAGAAAAAATTATTAGTAGAGAATTGATGGTTATATCTAGTTATTTCAACTGTAAAAGGATTAAACCTATTTGCCAATGCAGAAGTAGGCTTCAATTCATGTGATTAACATACCGACGAGAATAGTTCATTAGAACATATGCCATGAAAAGACGCCATGATAAAAAACAAAAATGGGGCAATTAATCACACTATAAATAGGAAATTTTATATGTAAACAAACTATTGATTTATTCGTCTAGTCAGCATCGATGAAGCTCAGTTGTTTGCTAATTTCATTTGATCACCGTCCATAAACGGCCATATCTGTTTTTTATTACTCCTTGGCTAATTTACTGCATTTTCTTATTGACACCATTATTTCAACTTGCAGACAACGTTCAATTCTCTGTTGTTTAATACTTGTTCTTTGAATGCATTTTGTTTCTTAATGTGCTTTCTGCGCCACATCAATTACCTTCGTTTGTTTCTTGAATCACTTTGAAATTATCTTCCCATGATGCATTCTTTTTCTTAAGTTTGTATCTGTAAGTTTGTTTGTTCTGATTTTTTTACGTTCTTGTCAATGGCTCATTAGCCTACATTGTGTCGTCAGCATGTCTTTTGATAGCAGGCGTCACAATCTTCAATGCTGACTAGTATTTCTACTTACCTCTTCACTGTCAACACCATGTCTTGGTTCATATAATTATTAGTCATAATTATATAAGTAACGCTACTCAGATACACTTAAGAAACAAAATATGAACTTGACCTAAATTACATGGACACAAAGACTGTTATGGCGGCACTTTACGTAGCTTGGATTTTTCATATCTGAATAAGGAGGTTTGATCTATTGTTACGAGGATGCATTCATATATAAAAATGATATTAATAATGTTTAAAAAGTTGTAGTAAGGGATTTATTTGAGTCCTTCATTTTATTACAAAAAATTTCATGAAATAGTCGTAAAAAATAGATAAATTAGGAATAGAACGTTTTGGAAGATGCCAGAATGTTCCAGTAAAATCGACAGAATTCTAAATGATTCTAGAATATGCAAATTAGGTGTTAACCCCTATAAAAAGGTTTTCGGGAAGAGAGTAGTTAGTTGTTAAAAGGATTTGCTGACATTATCAACTCCGGCTTTGATTCAGGAATTTATATCTAGCCGAAAAAATCTCTAAGAAAAGTTGCAGACCAACTAAAACCAACCTGAAAGAGAACCTCCTGGAACAAAAAGGGTAAATAGATATTTTTTACTTTTTCATTGACAATACAGGAAATTATTATTTATATACACATTTAAAGTTTTTCAAAAAGTACTGCATTTAAACTTCTTTGCCATCTTAACTGGGTAAAGATACTGACCTTTCCTTCCCCTTTGTAACACTTCACCTGCCGTAGTAAACTTTTGTATATATATATATATATATATATATATATATATATATATATATATATATATCATTTTGTGTTTATCGTAAACTAAATATTTGTATGTGACTTTTAACACTGAGTTTTGGTCAATCACTTCTTTCTTTTGTTACACTTAACACGTAAAACTATACGTAAATTACATCCCTAATATTGTTTATGTGCGTTGCGGTGCAGTGGATCTTGGCTCTGAATGAGAAATCGGAGAAGCGAGTTCGAATTCCAATTGAATTTGTTGCATCCACTTACGTGCAAATACCTTTGAGAAACGTATTAACCTAACATTTTATTCCTCTAGCTATGGCTTAAATAGCAACACAGACTTGGTTTGATAGCTTTGGTTGGCAACCAGTCTATCGAAGAAAGAAATTGCAGTTTACTGCGAGAAAAACTTCTGCCTAGTCATCAGTCATCGATCAAAAGAGACATGATAGCCCAAGCGTGTATCACGTATTACATTTACATGACTATTACCTCACCTGGGAATAAATGGATTTGCGTAGGATCAACACCCCTACCTGTAAAACAGACTATAGAAGTATCGACAACTCCCACGTTAATGACGAGATGTCATCGATGGACTATGCTCAATTGGGAGCGATGGGTTAGTATTACCTTCGTTTAGAGATTGAATTTCTTACTCTAATGCAATCAAAGGTGTGTGTTTCCTATTATTATCAATAGTTAACCCTTATTATTATCTAATGAATATCCAGTAGTCATGAATCGTTTTAATTTTTAGTTGTTATTTGTTTTTTATTAGTATTTACTTTAAGATTTACTTGCTAAAAAAGCAGCTTTTACGCAGGCCATCCATAGACAATACAAGATTGAAAATAAAAGAAAAAAGAAAATTTTGGCGATGAGGATTTGAAGGAAGCATCTAGCTTAATATACGCCACTTTATTCACTACGATCTTCTTAATCTATTATTGGGTTTTTCTTCATATTTTTCTTCTTTTAATATCTACTATTTCCTTTGTCATCTTCATTCTCTTCCTCTCTCATTTTATATTAATATTTGGTTGATAGCCTTTCCTCTTAATTTTCCCAAAATCAGAAGTGGTCAGCACATGACACACGATTCAAAAATGCGCATTACAAACCAGTGATTTTTAACTTGTTTCAAACAAGCGCCCCGACATCGTATTGTGGTCAGACTCAAAAAAGACTGTCTTCCTATTAGAGTTAACGGTCCCTTGGGAAGAGAACAGTGTAGAGGCGCACGAGCTAAAGAAAAACCGATACGAGTCACTGCGTACCGAATGTGTGGACAATGGTTGGAGATGTAACGTGATGCCTATTGAGGTTGGGTGTAGCGGGTTTTTGGGACATTCAGTTATTTCTTTCCTTTCTAAAATAGGCATCCCTGGCCGTGGTTTAAAAAGCGTTTCACACCGCATTCGAACAACGGTACAGAACGCGTCAAGTTGGATTTGATCGAGATCAAAACAACAAGCGAACAAAATTCGCGCAACATCACGATCTAATATGCGCAAATGAGATATTTTTGTGATTATCTACAAGGTTTTTCTTTCTTCTTCCTTCACGAGCGCGTTAATAACGGCAAACGCGTTCAAGAAATTTCATTGCCTATACAAACTTCTTTATTTACTTCATTATGAGAATATACAAGAGGGACAATCAACAAGTCTATCTTCATACCCTGCCTGATGGCAAATGCTGCTGGTGGCGCCAGGGGTGGCGGTCCCGCCATAGCGACCGAAACTGTGACATCACCCCTGGTCGGCGGGTGATGAAGACAGGGTATTTCACGTGCTAACGCACGTTATATGTTACAAATAGCATAGTTCGAATGAGCTCTTTGCTACGGTGCCTAGACTTTTTTTTAGTTTAACCGCAGAAAAAATGTCGAGAAAGTCTTATAAATTTACAATTTTTAGTTTATTAGATTTAGCCTTAAATTTTGTGCTAATAGTTTTTTTTTTTTTTTGCACTTCCGACTTGTGGAACTCTTTTCCAGGTTCACACTGTCCAACCAACTTTGATCTTCAATAATCCAACGTCAAACGCTACCTACTGTTCTCCTGATTACTCTTATTTTATTATCGTTTCTTAATCATGTTTGTGTTTTCTGTAATTCTTCCAAATCATTTGCTTCTCGGTGGCTTTACTCTCTTGCTTGGGCTGAAATATATATAAAAATAAATTCGGTTTACAGTTAATACTCATATAGAATAGAATTGCTTATTTATTTTTTAAAAATAGCTAAAGAATATTTGAAATTATGTAAATGTTTAACATCAGAGAGGCTATTTCATGATATATGAGTAAGAAGTGGTGTGTTATATCCAGGATATTTTTGCCAGTCAGTTTAAAATTGGCTCTCACACACTACAATGTTGTTATAAAGATATGAATTTGTGTAGTGTTTCGAAAATTTTGAATCATTTTAAAATTTCAGTTAAAGTAGCGATGAAAATGAATCAGAGACATATATGCCGATTCTACTTTCTGAATAAAACAGCCGCATATATTAAAATGTTATGCGGATTTAAAAATGATTTGCTTGATATGGGAAACGATATCACTTTTCACAAAAGAAAAAATTATTTACAACAGCACCTTGAAAATGTGGTGAAAGAATTTAAAACATGTGATAAAATATTCATGAAATCGGATAAATTAGCCAATTTCTATCAAGTAACGCCAAAGAAATACACTAGTCTGATGATGAAAAATTCAACAAAGAACTATAAAAATGTTGTTGATAACATGGATAATTTAATTGATAATATAAATACGTCTAATAAAATAATCATCGATAAACTGAAAATAAGTTACACAGAAGCAAATCTCAGGACAAAATAGTGTTATATCACCATAACAGATCACAAGCAAAATAAAAATATAAATCTTACCACTAGAATGATAAATCCCACAAGATCTGAGATAGGAAAATTGTGGTAATACTGAGCAAAAGCGATGGACCGGATGTTTGCGCTTTCACGACCAAAAAGCAAATGACCAAAAGTCGTCGCTGCGCCGCCGGCTCCGCGCAGATGTTCCGGTTGAAAACTAAAAATTAATTATATATTAAATTTCCAGTTCGCGAGCCTACGCGAATTTTATTTATCAGCCAATGGGAAGCCCAGAACCAAATACAAGTGTGAAATCCCAAATGAGCTGCTGTGATCCAAAAAGAAGATATAAAAAGCGGATACAGAAAGCATCGCCAGGCGGACCGACTCGAGGAGAAGTGAGTAATTAGTATCCTCCTTGACCCAAGTCAAGCGGCCACTATGCACGCCTCCCTCCACCTCACCTTACCTTATTCCCTGTCTCAAAAACTACCTACTGACCTAAGGAGCGAATACATCAAAGACATTCCTTACTTACACGCTCCCAAATTCCTAAGCATTAATTCTCTTTCAGCATTTTATTGAACATTTTAACCTCTGTTGGACCTATGCTTCATGTATTACTTCAATTGTAAAAACATTAATTGATATGTGTATATATAATGTTATTTTACTACTCAAATTGCCTTTCTTGATTTGTAATCATTTTATGACTTATAGTGGGCTATCTATAACAAGGCCAAATTCCGTTAAACTGCAACAGTATATAACTACCCTTCACTAGAACGGACTCTCCACTGCTAACAGAAAAGAATAGATAAGCAAACCATTATAAAATAACCGAATATAAAAGGCAAATATTTTGATGAGCAAAGCAGTTATTTAGAATTAAATTTAGATTTGCTGAACTTCTCTGTATATATGCCTTGGATCAAAAATATATTAAGAAAATTCTTTCTTTTCTTTTTCTTTTTTGTTTTAGTAAATGATTAGATACAGTAAATATTAAAAGAAAAAAAATTGTAACAATTTTGGATTCATAAAAAAAGGAGTGTATACAGAAGTTTTGATCAACTAAAACATTTGCCGTTTGGACTGAAAAATGAAATCATATATTTCCAAAAAATATAAACATTTTTCAAATTTAAAGTGACTCATTATTATGCTTAGTTACACTGAACACACAAATAATTTATTTGTCTTCCCACATCTATATATAACAAGCGTATTGTTTCTTACATTCAAATGAAAATCATTTTCGCAATAATGAGCTAACGTTGCCTGATGACGAGTTAAATAGCCCGAGAAATAGAAACTTCCATGTCGCAATATAAACTATGTTAATTTTAAATAAAAAACGACTTCAATTATATATATATATATATATATATATATATATATATATATATATATATATATATATATATATTGTAAGATTATTAAATAAAAAACAGGATTTGATTTAACGAATGTAATGGAAAGCTGTTTTTTTTTGCATAAGGTAAATTTACCTAAAGCAAAAGAGGTATATGGCTTTAAAAGAACAAAAACAGCCGCATATATTAAAAAGTTATGCGGATTTAAAAATGATTTGCTTGATATGGGAAACGATATCACTTTTCACAAAAGAAAAATTATTTACAACTGCATCGTGAAAAAGTGGTGAAAGAATTTAAAACATGTGATAAAATATTCATGAAATCGGATAAATTAGCCAATTTCTATCAAGTAACGCCAAAGAAATACACTAGTCTGATGATGAAAAATTCAACAAAGAACTATAAAAATGTTGTTGACAACATGGGTAATTTAACTGATAATATAAATACGTCTAATAAAAAAATCATCGATAAACTGAAAATAAGTTACATAGAAGCAAATCTCAGGACAAAATAGTGTTATTTATATCACCATAAAATATCACAAGCAAAATAAAAATATAAATCTTACTACTAGAATGATAAATCCCCCAAGACCTGAGATAGTAAGATTAGTAACAATATACACTAATGAATAAATAACCAAACTGCAGGATACTTGGATTAAAACTTTGGAAGAGCAGTGCCAATCTAACAAATTGGGTTTTCTAATATAAAACAAAAAACAACTATTCTTTTATCCATTTCGATATTGAGAAGTACTATCTATTGATATCAATGAAAGTAATTTTTACAGTTTTAAAATTTGCCACTGTTTATTCATATTTATCGGAAGAAGAGAGAAACATAATAATGAATGCCAAAAAAGTTGTATTACTTCATAAAATTGACCAGCAGAGAAAAATTAATTCCAAAGAAAAATACCTTTGATATAATTATGAGATATTTAGACTCTGCTGAGTCTTCAAATCTGGTTAGCTTTTTTGTTCTATACAATAATATTACAGCCTATAAGGATATAAATACCGAAAATATTGGATTATACAGGGATGATCGATTTATGATAGTGTGGAGTGTTACAAATTTTCATATAAATAAAATTAGAAAGATAATATATAGGGAGTATAAAAACCATAATTTAAAAGTGATTTTAATGCAAATAGAAAAAGTAGATTTCCTTGATGTGACTATAGATTTAGAAAAGTATATATACCAAACATATAAAAAAACCAAATACAAATCTTTCATATAACCACACAAAATGTAACCATACTGTATGCATTATTAAACATGTACCCTCATCCATAAACTATAGAATTTGTAGAAATTCGGCAAATAAAGAAGGTTTTTCAAAGCATAGTAATATTTATAATACTGCCTTAAAAATGGTGGATGTAAAAGTCCAAATATTAAATATGGAAAAGTGAATATCAACCCCCGAAGAAAGAATATGAACAGAAATATTATTTGTTATACACCCACTTTCAGCCAAATGATTAGCAGTAAATTAGGAAAAATATTCCTCGCTTTGATTTTAAAACTTTTTTCCAAATAGTTATCCATCGTGTAATATTTTCAATAACATATTCTTAAATTAATGTGTAGATGTATGAATAATCTGAAAAAAATTATAAAAATCACAATAATGATATTTAAACCTAATTAAAAATACAAATATTCCAACAATTGATATTAACAATTTAGACAACAATAAATTTAATTTTAGAAGCCATATAGAGTTTCATTTGGAATCCATTGTCTATCAATCTACTATTTCTTCCGTGAAAAACCCTAATAATGTAAAGATTTATGTGAGTAGTACTAAGAACTCTCTAAAAAACGACTTTATCAACACACATCTTCATTTAATAATAAATACAAAAATAGAATATCCCTATCGAAATATCGTTGGTATCCAAAAGAAACAAATAAAACAAATAAATTAAAATGGAAATTTTTTAAGAAGGCTAACATATGTAAGTCTTTAACAAACCATCCTTTTTGTGTCTATATGAAAAATATATATATTATTAAATTTCTTAAGAATAAAAGTCTTTTAAATGTACTTAATAAACGTCATAAGTAAGCATTGCTAAATCTTTATCTGGAATATGGTTTAAAATATTCTTTATAGAAAAATAAAAATAAAAATGTTTATTAAATTACATTTATCAAATTGAACTCACGGCTGAATGTTTCTATCTTCTGATATTCATAAATAAGAAGCGTATTATTTTTTATCTACAAATAAAAATCTTTTTCAAACAATAATCTAACATTCCTGATAACGAGGTAAAAATCTCTAAACATAAAAATTTCCCTGTCACAATGTAAAAAAAATAAAACGAATTTGATTATTAAATTACATTTATCAAATTGAACTCACGGCTGAATGTTTCTATCTTCTGATATTCATACATAACAAGCGTATTATTTTTTATCTACGAATAAAAATCTTTTTCAAACAATAATCTAACATTCCTGATAACGAGGTAAAAATCTCTAAACATAAAAATTTCTCTGTCACAATGTAAAAAAAATAAAACGAATTTGATTATATATATATATATGTGTGTGTGTGTGTGTGTGTGTGTGTGTTTCGTAAGATTATTATACAAAACAGAGGATTTGATTCGATGAATGAAATTGAAAGCTGATTAGTTTGCACAATCTTTTAGCTCTGAATAACGTTCGTATTTTGACAAGCTTTTTTTTATAGAGTTCTGGTGTTCATTTTAACAAAATCTTTAGGAGAAAATTTTTCTGACTTTTTATTTCTGACGAATCCAATAAATACCTCACACCATGTTTCATTAGCGCTCAACCACATATTGCTTCACTTACTCTCTTTTTCTGTTTACATCCAATACATTTTTAAGTGATTTTTCCTGTCGTCTTGAGTCCGCCATCAACACGGTTGAATTTTACTTTGTTAAGCCTGCACCTGACAATAACAAATCCTCATATGAATAATCTAATATTTAGATCTGAACAAGTATGCTGATATGAGACGATAGTATCTTATAATTAAATAACTGCATGGATTTCTTCGCGTATAATGCAAATAATGAAGGTTTCATTAGCTGAATAAGCGAACTAGATCTCTGTTTCAATGAATGTGTTTCAGCTACCTGTACTATATTACCCTGAACGACGGAAGTAATTGACAGGTACATCCAAACGTAGGTAAAAGTCAACAAGAGATACGGGTCGTATTCGGTCGTAAATTATGTCAACAAAGTGCAAGGAAAAATACAAGCGACAACTGGTTTGAAAAGCAATGGTCCGCCAGTATAATTGACAGATATATCCGGTCGTAGATAACGTCAACATAGTGATGACAATAAAAAGCGAAAATGTGCGTTTGGGTTAGAATCAGCTTAGAAATATTCTCAAAAGTAAGTTATAATTTTACTTTGATTTTATTTTGTTTTATTTTCTGTGGCTAATTTAAAATAGTTTCATGGTTATTTGAACGAGTGTCCTTTATCCTTTTCAAATAATTTTGAATAATTTTGTCGTTTTAATTTTTAAAAAAAACCTGTTAAATTCCATGTTCGTCTTTTGCCTGGCCATTGTCTAGTTGACTGCACCACCCCTCAGCCAAAAGATAAAATAATTCTTTTTCTCTACTGGCGGTAGTACACGAGCGTTTGGGTTAGAATCAGCTTAGAAATATTCTTAAAAGTAAGTTATAATTTTACTTTGATTTTATTTTGTTTTATTTTCTGTGGCTAATTTTAAAATAGTTTCATAGTTATTTGAACAAGTATTCTTTACCTTTTTTCGAAATTTCTTTGACCGGACTTTAACTAAGTTAAAACTTAGTTAACTCACCACCGTTCCTTTTTTTTTTCTCTTTCTTCTTCAATTGGAGTAGATAGTCTAAACTATCACCCGGTTCACACTCCACCCACGTCTATTGAACAGGTGTAGAGGCTTACCCCTTGTTCCCTGTTTAGGATGTGGTTTCCGGTTTTCTCTTTTCCAATCTTTTCACTTTTCTTCTTTTTTTTTCTCAATTGGAATAGATAGACTAAACTATCGCCCGGTTCACACTCCACCCACGTCTATTGAACAGGTGTAGAGGCTCACCCCATGTTCCCTGTTTAGGATGTGGTTTCCGGTTTTCTCTTTTCCAATCTTTTCACTTTTCTTCTTTTTTTTTTTCTCAATTGGAATAGATAGACTAAACTATCGCCCGGTTCACACTCCACCCACGTCTATTGAACAGGTGTAGAGGCTCATCACTTGTTCCCTGTTTATGATATGGTTTCCGGCTTTCTCTCTTCTAATCTTTCCACTCTTACGTAGCCCCCGGCACATCAGTGGCGTTACCGCCTTGCTCGTGGTGATATGATTAAAAACAAATGTGTTGGATTTTTTTAGAGTTTTTGGCTGAAGAGACAGAGACTGGTCAATGACTTCCGAAGGTAGTGCACTACTACGCAAGAGATGAGAATGATATACTCCAGTAATTGTAATAAAGGATTCAGTTTGAAATTCCTGGCACCTGAAGAAGGCCGGAGAGTACAACGGTCGAAACACCGTACAAATAGTAAGAAAGGTGAGGACAATAATCCGAATAACGTAAATACTGTAAATACTACTGCATCTCAGTAATATAGACAACTAAATAGAGAAACATATCCAGTATTCGAATGTGCGTTGTAGTGCATTGGATATCGACACAGAAGGACAAACTGGGGTGCCGAGTTCGAATTCAAGTTAAATTCCTTGTATTCTCTTACGCACAAATACCCTTGGGAAAGGTATTAACCCGTCTTTCCTTTCAGTTATTGGTTAAATAATAAGACAGATTGGATTTCTTCTGGCAACCAGTCTATCGTAGAAAGCAATGCGGCTTAATCTTTTGCCCAGTCAGTGATTCATGTCTCTTTCGAGACATGATTGCCTAAAGCGTGTATCACATACGGCACTTAACTGATCCAGTATTCCTTGACCAAGTAAATAGCTTTACCGTCGATCAAGATATATAACAGCTTCTCTATTAAAACAACATTTTTGTTCAGTAAAATAGGTCTCTCTTGTAGATAAAACTGTTATCGCGACTTCCAGTATTGATGGAGGCCTTCTCCCTTTTGTAAAGTCAGTCAGTTAAGTGCCATACGTGATACACGCTCGGGCTATCATGTCTCGGAAAAGACATGACTGACTGGGCAGAAGATTATCCCGCAGTAGGTTGCCATTAGTTTCTGCGGTAGACTGGTTGCCGACCAAGGCTACAGAACCCAATCTGTCCTATTATTTAACGCATAACTGGAGGGAAGAGACGGATTAATACTTTTCCCAAGGGTATTTGCGCGTAAATGAATGCAAGGAATTCGACTGGAATTCGAACTCAGCTTCCCGATTTCTCGTTCCGATCCGATATCCACTGCACTACGACGCACATCCTTTGTAAAGTCATTCGTACTAAAAATAACACCTTCAAAGAATAATGTCAGACCTCTTTCTTGTGGAGATCTCTTTCAGATTCCTACATTTCCCAAGTGTGTTTCCGAATAAGTAAATATAACGAACTTGACGAGAATGAAAACTCCTATTTTCACTTTTTAAAATCTTAAGCAAGGCAATAATGCCACTAAGCCGCAATGGGTTGCTGAGTATTAGAGAATATAAGAAATTAATATTAAGAATTAAGAAGACAGTACAAACCATTGTCAAACTACAAGTGTATTGAAGATTACGCCACCTTGTATTACCAAGCTGTCATCCATAGTTCCTGACCAGATTCGGCATTGATTAAATTCGGTGATCGTGCGAGAACCCGGTGTAATCAGTTCTCAAATTGGCATTTGTGCAAACATTGACCTATTGATAGAAAAACTTGACTTACTTTAATTCAAATTTACCTAGCGGTTTAAATAGTATCTTTATGTATATTTCCAAATGCTTAAGTATTTTATTTTGCAACTGTATTATTTGCTCTGATAGCTTTCTCTATCTTGAAGATAGCATTTCTTGTTCTAGTGTCTTGAACTAGACTGCTTTGCTATTGCTAATATCTTTGGTCTAATTCTAATTAAGTTCAGTTATGTAGTTCACTAAGATTATTGTCTGATAGAATCATATTCCTTTACAACTCGTTATATTGGTAATGCAATATAAACATATTTACTGACGTCTTCCTCAGCACTGTTGTATATTTCATTTATTATTTCAATAATCTTATGGGTCGCCAAGTCATTTAGCGTCTTTGTTACAACTACTTTCTTCTTTGTTCACTTTGTCCATGGATCAGAATTTAATATTGCAGATCAGTTTCATGTATTAGTGGCCTCTTTCTTCTGGCGACGTAGAAGGGTACTTGCGAAATATCAGTGAAATCAATTCTGTTGGATTCGGTTCGTCCCTACGACGACTCAATGATACTAATACATGTATAATCAACTACTGTATCCACTGCGCCACCATTCCGAAGGGACTTGAGTGGTGTATTTTTGGAACATTTTATATTCAGTGTCAGATGGATTTTGACAACTGGATTATGTTAGTGGCTTCGTTCCACTTGTCATAATTTGTATTTATTTTTGTGATGAGTAATTTTCAATAATCTTGGAATTATTTCGAACTAATTGCCCTCTGGTCATCTGGTGAACAATAATTGATTTCACAGGATATTTCGCAATAATCAACGTTGATGATAGAACGGGGGTTGCGTGGTGTAACAGGAGAAACCGTGCTAAGAGCTATCACTGATAGGGAGACGTGGAAAGCCATGATCGATTACGTCCTGAAAGAACATGGCACATAGAAGAGGAAGAACAAGCGGTAGGGTTTTTTGCTTCTGTGTCTCTACAAGGTTTGGCGTGTAGTGCATTCACAGATGCTCACCAGCATAAGCTGGTTTGTAAAGCGCTGCTTTTTAATCGATTTATGATTTTATAAGTGCTTAAATCAGTCTGACCTTTTTACTTTGAACTCCTTCATCAACAGGGGGTTTAAAGTGATTTCTGGGATTGAGATTCAGTGGCTGGGGAGACCATTTTAACACACAATACTCCTCGATGTTTTCCATTAACCAATCTTTTTGAGTTAACGTGAAGGTTAATGACCACGCTGGAAAAATAAAATACATTAGTGGATTAAAAGATATGGCCAACTTCAGTAACTTGTGCGGCTGTGGCATTCAAAAGCTCTTTTATTGGGACGAATATATACCGAGAAAACATGTCACATACCACCAGCTTTCAGAGTCTTAACCGTTGACACAAGAAAAGAAGAACTGATATTTTCTTGATGTTTACACTCCAGTTTGTGTTATTCGATTATCGCAACAGAAATTGAAAATCTCCTGGCAAAGTGCTGCTTAACTTTCATTGTCCATTTTCAGAGAATCTTAATGAATTGCAAGCTCAGCTTCTGGCTCTTATCTGACAGGTGTGGGACACTTTAACCTGATGTCCTTTCAGTTAATATTTAATGATGTAATTCTTTTATATTGGTTAGCTGTTCCTACACGATTAGAATTGACTTTTGCAGCACATCCCAAAGATGATTTACAAGTTTCTGGTGCCTGTGGAGACCATTTTAACACGGAACATTTCTCGTTGTCTTCCATGAACCAACCTCTAACTATTTTCATATTAGTTTATGATCTGTCGGAATAATGACCATTCGGGGAGGGATAGAATATCATTATAGATCGCTGCGCTGGGCCAATCTGGCTACCTCGGTTGTCTGAGACATTTAAACAATCTTAATATATGCCAATAAAACGTTTTCTATTTATTTACACCATCCCTGTTGATATGAATCAGGATATGATCGTACTGTAATGAGATTAGAAGCCAAATTATAGCATTAACATCCGAATATCGAGACAAAAAATCGATATTCATTAGATCAAGTAACGCATTTTCAATATTATATTGTGCAATTCTTGTGATCCTTAGCGAATTGTAGCCTCATTTTTGCGCTTGTATCGATTTACGGTCATATCACTTTGAAATACTCAGCAATTTAGCCCCGACGAGCTAAGATACTATAAAGGTGTCTTCACAAAACTTCGAAATCAGCATGACACTGCTCAGTTAAGTGACAAACGTCTCTGCATTGATCATATATATATATATGTATGTGTGTGTGTGTGTGACAGAGAGTGAGAGAGATAGTGTGTGTGTATGTGTGAAATGTATATATATATATATATATATATATGATATTTGTTATATATATATTATATTATTTATATCTAAATCTAAACTTATTTATAAATGGAACTTTGTTTCTGTGTGTGTATATGTTTGTGTGTGTGTGTGTTACCTATAGACTCCGAAATGGCTGAACCGATTTTCTTGAAAATTTACACAGTTGTACTATAAGCATCTGCGAGTGTTCTTAGCTAGGTTTTGTGTCGAAATACTCCCCGATAAATATCGAGAATCGAAACAAGTCGGGTTATAGAAGGAGTGGTCCGATTTTAATCAAATTTGATACACTCATAGACAAAGATATACGAAACGATATTCAGAAGTTTCAAGGTTGCAGTTCTTACAATAGTGCAGAAAATTTGATATCGATACCAGGAAATCAAAATTTGACTTACATCCATTCATTTTTCTTTCAGTCTACAGTTTCGCTTTAACTGGAAACAACTATTGCTTTTTAGTCTTTCGTGCCAACGTTCAAAGAGTCTACGCTCCAGGACTATGGATTAGTTTTAAAGCTTTCATTACACCCGAACAACGCCGGGCTATATTGCTAGTATTATATATGCGCGGTACTTATTTGGAAGCGCTCAATATCAGTGATAGAGCTGACATATTCATTTAGATAAGTGTGAGTTTGTGACCCTAGGTTTCACGCTATTGCGATCGTCGGACAAACTTATAGATTATTTTAAAATTAATTTTTAAATGAATATATATATATATATATATATATATATATATATATATATATATACACCTTTATGCAAATTAATTGAAAGAACTGCTTTAGTTTCCTTTCTTTCACCATACGATCAGTTTTAGACCCACTGCAGTTACAGGGTGTAATTGATTTCTATTTTTTCCTCAGATTAGGTCATATGCATTGGTGTGCAGTAATATGAATTTATTTTGGGGGTATATGATGAAATTTGTTAAGCCTTGAAAAATATTTTGTCATTGGTGCTTGTATCAGATTTTTATCACGCCTAGACACTACTGTCTTGACTTTCGTTTAATTGCTGTACGGCGATTGTTTGCGATAAACGTTACTCCAAAGAAGGTTACGAAAATTGTAACGCGACACGAACACACTGGCAAGTTTTACAGAGAGATCGCGGATATTGTTGGTTTGAGCCTTTCAGTTGTCAGTAGTTTCATCAATGGCGAAAAGACAAAGTGGATCCATCCGTCCGAAACATAAAAGGAAATGCGATCGGAAGAGAAAAAAAAAACGACAAAAAACGACGTATACCTGAACAGGGAAAATATCCACTTTTTAACGAGGTTTTTCTCAACCCGCCTGTCGTTTCCATTAAAAAGAGATAAAAGCATCAAACGACATTAAAAAATGCAAGCTTTTACACTCAGCCTAACATTGGATTTCCAGATCTTTATATTCTGAAAACACTTATAGAAGTGGAAAACACTGAAATATTATTTAACATTGTGAAACACTGTGTTTTTCTTTTCTTTTTCTGATGGATATCGCCGAAGATACGATACACAGAAAAAAGTGTGCTGCGTTATTATTCAGCACAGTATCCGGTTCTAAACGAATATACACAGAACAGTCAGTCAGTTAAGTGCCATACGTGATACACGCTTGGGCGGTCATGTCTCGAAAGAGACATGACTGACTGGGCAGAAGATTATCCCGCAGTAGGTTGCCATTGCTTTCTGCGGTAGACTGGTTGCCGACCAAGGCTATAGAACCCAATCTGTCCTGCTATTTAACCCATAACTGGAAGGAAGAGACGGATTAATACCTTTCCCAAGGGTATTTGCCCGGAAGTGAATACAACGGATTCAGCTGGAATTCGAACTCGGCTCCCCGATTTCTCGTTCTGAGCCGATATCCACTCTACCACAACGCACATCCCGACAGTACATTAGTTAAAATAACAGACAAAACAGAACTTACAACACAGACAGAAATAGCTGCTAAAGAAATCATTCCTAATATTACTCGAATGACTCTTAAATATTACACCTCGAATGGTATTATTCTTTACTTAAAAAGACCATTTCAGTACATTGGCCATTTTATAATTGAGAGTGCTGCAGGTGTGTCAGCCACTCTACAACATTTTGTTTTCTTTCTTTTTTTTCTTAAATCGCGCTTTTCTCCGAAGAGTTGAAAAATATTGGAAGAGTTACGACAGTGATTTTGTTTATTATTATTATTATTTCATTTTTCATCATATTTCGATTTCTGCTTTGGTCTCACTACCAACCAAGTCTGCGGGGAGACCTAAGGCAGGTAGTGGCGTGTTGTTATGGCTCCATTTCATGTTTTTCTATCTTCCCTATCATCCTCAGCATTACATAGATAAAGTTTTCCTTAGTGTGTGGGCTGTACTTAATAAGACAATTTTTTGTATGTCTCTTAAGCTGGGGTTTCCAGGGATTCTTTCAATGTGTTGTTTTGTTCCATTTTTTATCATTCCAAGTGCACCTACTATCACTGGCACAACTCTTGTTTTCAATTTCCACATTTTTTCTATTTCAATTTCCAGGTCTTTATATTTTGACAGTTTTTCAAATTCCTTGATTGCTATGTTACAATCTGCTGGACAAGCCATATCAATTAATAGACAAGTTTTCTCCTTCTGGTTTTTAACAATAATGTCTGGCCTGTTTGCTTCAATTTTTCTGTCTGTGTAGATGGTGTAATCCCATAGAATGGTTACATCTTCTATTTCTGTAACCGGTGCTGGATGATGTTCATACCAGTGTTTGTTTACAGCTTTTCCATAATGTTTGCACATTGCCCAATGTAAATATTGCCCAACTCTATCGTGGCGATTTTTATATTCGTTTGGGGCAAGCACAGAACAGCCTGAGATTAGGTGGTCTATTGTTTCTTGGTGTTTATCACAAAACCTGCATTTTGGATCCATATTATTATGCATAATATTTGCCTGAAAGTTTCTCGTGAAAAGACTTTGGTCTTGTGCTACAAGTATAAATCCTTCAGTTTCAGACTTTAATCCAGATGCACGTAACCATCGATGAGTATTAACTTTATCAACATTGGATTTATTGGCACGTACTGGATATTGGCCATGCAGAGGTTTGTCTTGCCAGCGCTGTTTCATCTTTTCAAGAGCTTTATCTTTGGCTTTCATTTTCATATTTTTTGCCGCAATAGTTGGTTCTTGGCTACTGTTTTGCTTTTCTACAGAATCTACTAACTGTAAATCTTGTTTGAATTTACTGCCTTCTTTTATTATTGAATATTTTTTCTTTCTTTCTTCATGTTGCCTTACTAATTGTAACATCCAATCCTTTGTTGTTTCTATGTATGTTAGTAAGCCAATAGTTGTTGTCTTGTATGACAATTCCAGCTGAATAAGACCTCTACCACCTTCTTTACGGGGTATGTATAGACGATCTACATCAGCCTTTGGATGATGCATCTTATGCTTAGAATGAAGCTTTCTTGTTTTAGCATATTATTATTATTATTATTATTATTATTAATATTATTGTGTCAATTTTCATCATAATTCGATTTCTGCTATAATCGCACTACGTACAAAATCTGCGGTAAGACCTAAGGCTGGTCATGGTGTGTTGTTAAGGCTGCATGTCATGTTTTTCTGTCTCCAATAACATCACAAGAGTTGCATGGACTATGTTCTTCTTAGTTTGTAAGCTGTTCATATCAAGACAATGTTTTGTATGTCTTTTAATTTGGGTCTTCCAGGGATTCTTTCAATGGATTGATTTGTTCCATTGTTATCATTCCAATAGCACTTACTGGTACTGTTTTTGCTTTCAATTTCCATATTTTTTCTATTTCAATTTCCAGCTTCTTTATGCTTTGATAGTTTTTCATATTCCTTGGTTGCTATATTACAATCCGCTGGACAAGTCATATCAAATAGTAAGCAAGTTTGTTCTTTTTGGTATTTGACAATAATGATAATAATGTCCGGCCTATTTGATTCGATTTTCCTGTCTGCGTGAGTCAATCAGTTGAGTGCCATACGTAATACATACTTGGGCGATCATGTCTCGGAAGTGACATGACTGACTGAGCAGAAGACTATCCCGCAGTCGGTTGCCATTGATTTCTGCAGCAGACTGGTTGCCAGCCAAAGCTATAGAACCTAATATGTTCTATTTTTTAACCCATAACTGGAAGGAAAAGAGACGGAATAATACCTTTCCTAAGGGTATTTGTGCGCAAGTGAATGCAAGGAATTAGATGCTGTAATTCCATAGAATGGTAATCACTGCTGGGTGATGTTCATGCAAGTGTTTTTTACATATTCTCCAAAGTTGTTGTTGTACCGTATTCATGATCTTTCCATATTCATGATCTTTCCATATTCATGATCTTTCCATATCCCCACAACGATTTTGTCTAAAGAGTTTCCTTTTCAAATTCATCCTAACTCGATTCTAGTAATTTTTGTTTTAACATCGTTCTTAATGTTTTAAATAATATAGCAACAACAATAACCATCAGCTTTCAAAGTTTTCTCGTGTTGGTATTCCGTGCTCTAATGCTATTCATTGCATGCGATACACACTGCTACTACCTCAGATAAATTTGCTGTTAAGGTTGCTTGATTGTTATAAACTAGGTACCTCCATTCCATCACAAAAAATCCAGCATAGTATGATTTTAAAAGCTTCAAAACTTAATAAAACGAACTTTTTCTATCAAAATGTTTATAATGTTATTAAGAGAAAAGATCAAAGTAATTTTTATTTATTTTATTAAATTTTTTAATCCCTTTTAACATGTTCGAAATTTTGGCAGAAAATTTTGTTTTGATTTAAGTTAGCGTTGCAGAAAATCGAAGAAAATCTTACGATTGTTTACAATCGATTAGGTAACTATTTTTTTTTGTTTATGCAACGCACTTTAATTTAGAAATTCTTGCAGAAATCAAATAATTGTCAGATTTTAATGAAACTTTCAGTACTAATTCACAAATGAATAAAATTATTTTTGAAATTATTATCTTTTTTAAATATTGATGAAAATTTTTTTTTAACTCTGTTACCCCCACCTTCACATAAATTCATGAAATTTTAATAAATTTAAATTTTCTGCGATTTACTTTTTTATTAGTTAAACGCAGAACTCATCGGGAAATATAAATCATCTATTTTTTTTATTTAAAATTACCCGGCACTATCCGAAAATCTGCTCCGAAGATAAATATAAAAAATGCAATAAAACTTTGATATAATTTAATTTGATAAGCTTTTAATTGCTGGAATAAATAATAAAAATTAAGGACATTATAGTCTGGAGAAATTTTTTTTTCGATTACTAATAAAATTTTAAAAGAATTATTTTCATTTTTTTTATTATAATAATTCATAAAGTTTTAAAAATATTAAAAAATTCTTTTAAAGAACTATATGATTTTTTTCATTAGTTAAGAATTGATGATTATACTGTCTATCAAAAAAGAATTAATAAAAACTTTTCAACCCGTATATTTAAAAAAAAATTATTTGTGTAAATATGTTCAAATTTATAAAGTACGATATTCCATATGGGTCATATTGATTTTATAAGTTAACAAGCGTTCTTGGTTTTTGCCACTTACATTGAAACCATGGAAGAACGCATTTTCATTCTTACGATATTTTATTCTCTACGTTTCTAAAATTTAACAGCCTATTTTGCAAGTAATTCCTTCAATATTTAAAGTAAGTATTTTTTTTTCAATTCCTCAATTTTTTTAATTAATTGTGACCGTAGGTGCATTAACTAATTTATGATAATTAAAAAATATATATGGAAATTTTGGCACGATTCAGCAAGGTATATTTGTTTTAGCAAGATTTTAAAAACAGAAATTTGGCTACTGTTTACGTAATGTGTCAATCACTAAAAAATGGCGGTATATTTAAAAAAATTTGTAAAATTTCAAACTTTTAGTTTTCAATCAAAATAAATTCGGTTAAAAATACACCAGTATGTCTTGCTTATTAGAATTATTAAATTTAATAGCTCGTCTTTCAATTAAAGCTAATTTTAATGATTGAAGATAACTTATTTATTTTTAAAATTTCAATTTCGATTTTAGTATCGAAAATGAGTGGAGGTACTTGTTATAAATATACCGTAGACGGCTTGTTTGTACCTTGGTGATTTGATCAAAGCAGTATTGCTAAAATTAAAGCTAAGCCATTGCATCACATTGGTATGTCCTGCTTTTTTCATGATGCGATAACAATAAAATTGAATTGGAGTAGATAGACTAAACTATCGCCCGGTTCACACTCCACCCACGTCTATTGAACAGGTGAAGAGGCCCATCCCTTGTTTCCTGTTTAGGTTGTGGTTTCCGGTTTTTCTCTTTTCCAATATTTTCACTCTTACGTAGCCCCCTGCGCATCAGTGGCGTTTTCACCTTGCTTGGGGTGATATAATTAAAAAAAAAACTATTGAAAATTGATGGCTGCCATTTTGATTCACTAATCCAAGGTGCCACCCATGTAGGCCAGAAGAAAAAGCATGGGTACATCACTGCTTCGATGCGACTCACTTAATACTTGCAAACAATTTTGTATATTCTCTGCTCTAAATGTTGTTAAGACCATTCGTCCTGAAAAAGTTGTTTTCTCATCAATATTATTTATTATAAGAACATTAAGCCCATTACAAGTCGGTAGAGTAGGAGTGTTTCTTATTCTGCTTTTTATCCGCATGAAACAGGGATATTTCTAACAAGAATTTTCTTCCTGCACCTATAGAAAAACAGTGATTTCATAGCATTTTTCGAAATGTTTACATCAAAGGCTTGTTTTGCATTGCAAAATTATGTATAAATAGTATTACTCGCAAAAAAATTCAAAGCTTTCCTATTTGAACTTTCATAAGCAATTTTTGAGTAATCTTGCGTGTTCAAAGACGACATAATGCTTATTGAAATTCTCCACTTACATCGGTAAATATTTCAGCTTAACAACTTCAATAGAATATGTTATAGCAAACCATATGTATGAGCACGGGCCATTATTTAAAGAAATACAAATGAAAAGATTCAATATTAAAAAAGGTTTTCCATAAAATGCATGCAACTGTTATTGTGTTCCTGATCTTCTTTTTATTTATATATGCTTTCTTTTTATCATTATATATATATATATATATATATATATATATATATATATATATATATATAATCATTTCACCCCAAGCAAAGCATTCCACTGCCACTATTGCGCAAGGGGTTACATAGGGGAAGGTGATGAGAAAGACTGGTTAGATATAGGAAATGTCAGAAGGAGGATGATAGACGGTTAAGAATACCGAGGATGAGGATTGGGTAGATAGGAAGGGTGTTTGAGAGAATGGATTCGAGTTAGTGTGTTAGGAGGTGTCTATTGACCTTACATTTAAACTCCTGGAGATTGTAGCTGTCGGGGAAGATAGTATGTGGAAGGGAATTCCACAGGCGGGAAGTGCGAGAAAAGAAGCTGTTTGAGTAGAAATTGCGGTTACATTTTATCGGTTTTACTGTAAAAGGGTGGGACGTAGTTGCTAATCTTGGATCTCGTACAAATTCGTACCTAGGGGGCACCAGTGATCAAAGCTCATCGGAGCAGAAGCTATGAAAGTATTTATAGAAGAGGCACAGGGAAGCCACGACACTACGATGTGAGAGTGACTACAGCCGGTCTGCCAAATCGGTATCGATCACATTACTGATTCTTCACTGTATTTTGTCAAGAACCTCGCTTTCTTTTTCTCACTGAAGCCAAAGAGCATCAGATTTTCCAGGTCACTGAGGATGTTACTCTCTCCACTCTTTCATATCATTCTTTATACTTATTATATATACTTTCTTTTCCTGGCTACTACTGCGGGAAGAGCTTCCGCCCGGCCAGTCAAAGTCTCTTTCGAGACATGATCGCCCAAGCGTGTGCCACTTAGCTGACAGTCATTACTGTAAATAAATAATAGAACATTCCGTGTGATTAGGGGAAAGACTGAAGAAAAATGGTCTATCAGAGAGCCGAGTTTGAAATCCATTTAAATTCGTTGCATTCACTTGCGTGCAAATCCCCTTGGAAAAGGTATTAATCAGTTCCTTCTCTCCAGCTATGGGTTAAATAGCAGAACAGATTGGTTTCTATAGCCTTGGTTGACAACAAGCCGCTTTAAAAGAGAAGTAATCTTTGCAATGATTTTCGCAAAACATGAAGTATTCTAATGGTCTTGAAGAAGAACAAAACTGACAAACAGCTTTCATAACTCATTCACTGAAAATGTTGTTCTTGATTCATATGACAAAGTTCCATTCTTGGTCATTTTCTAATAGATTTATCATTTGATATGCAGGCTTCAAGTTTTTGCAAACACTGCTAACTGAATAAATTTACAAAGTTTGTCGTTCTAGTTTTATGCTGAAGTAATCAAGCGGGTAGAAAAATTTTAAGACCTGGGAAGCGTTATAACAGAAGACGGAAAGTGCGACACAGAGATCCGAAGGCGAATTGGCATGGCGAAGGAAGCATTCCAGAAGTTTTGTAAAGCATTAAGAAACAGGACAATTTCGCTAGAAACTAAGAAGAGTGTACTGGATTGCTACGTGATGTCTGTCCTTAAATATGGCAGTGAATGCTGGACGATACCATCAAAGTTGAAGGAAAAAATTGAAGCAACTGAAATGTGGTTCTACAGAAAGATGCTGCGAATATCATGGATCGAGCATGTGAGCAATGGTGAGGTCTTGGAAATGATGGAAACAAAAAGGAAATTAATATTGAGCATCAGGAAGAGACAGCTGATGTTCTTGGGACACGCAATGAGGAAGGAGGGCTTGGAGAATCTGATACTAACAGGCCAGATAGAGGGAAAAAGAGACAGGGGAAACCAACGGATAACATATTTGAAGGACCTAATCAGGTGGATGACGGAATGAGTATTGCATGGTGTAACAGGAGAAGGCGTGCTCAGAGCCACCAGGGATAAGGAAAAGTGGAAAGCCATGATCGCCTACGTCCTGAAGGGACAAGGCAAATAGAAGAAAAATAATCTAACATAAAATAGCTTCCCCTGTGATAGATGTACTACCAATAGTTTTTGAAATATATTCCTTTCGTCTAACTTTTTTCTATCAATTTTTGTTATTGTTATACCAAATAAAATGTGGAAACTCACAATAGAGGAGATTTTTGCTAGAGATTTTTTAAATTAATTTTGAAATATCCTGTCAATTTGATCGATCTATTTTAGGATTAAAAACAATCATTTGGTCATCTGGCAAGTATACTGGCAAGCATCCTACGACAGATTGGCTTTGCTGAATTGGAAACTCAAATAATCTCCAGCAATCATATGACGCTTAAATATAGCTGCAATTTTCGTAATTCAAATTATCATACGTTCGACATTCGTTATCAACATTAAAACGCGTCACACCATCTTCTCTATCTAAAGAAGCTGTGGCATGGTCAACACTTTCGAAAATGTACTTGTGTGACACTGCCACCCGGCTGGTTGATTGGTTCGGTCGCTCGCTGATTCAGGAACGGATCTCGCTGCGATGATGTCGAAACGGCACCAATTATGTCGACGCTTTCGGGCCGCTGCTGCTAGTCGTGATGATTCCGTCACAGAAGCTGGTCCTCAAGACGTCTATTACAACAACGGACCCACATCCCACGCTGTGATTTGATCTCAGAAAGTCGCGTTGTGCAAATCCAGTGGCCGTCTTGCCACCATGTCCAGACCGGACATTTGTGTACACTTGTGGTTAAAAACAAAATAAACACGGCATCAAAAAAATAAATAAATGAATATAGGTCGAAGAGGATTGGGGAGTTGCGAATAAAGTCTTTATAATAATAAAAATTATTAAATACAAAAGCGGAAAGTACAATTTTCAGAATGCCAGTTTACAACGAAGAGTGGATCCGTTTAAAAATATCAGAGCTTTCAATCCTCAAATAAAACTGTCTTTTCTAAGTTTCGTTAAAGTAATCAGAGCTCTTCAAATTTTCATTAAAGACTTTTCACATATTCTCTATAATCAGAGCTATCCATTCTTTATGCAACTTTTAAAACAACAAAGTCCATTCGGATTTTTATCGGAGTTTAACGAATTTACCGAAGTAGAGCGAACGAGGAATCAGAAATTTCAATTCTCCACATAGCTTTTAAAACAATAACGTTCTTTCGGTATTGTTATCGGAGGCGCATTATTCAACATTAACTCTTTAAGTTAATCGGCGGCAGGTTTCATTCGACATTAACTCTTTAGCCATAAGTTCTGTGGTAGGCGACCAGCCGTGGGTCATGGCTCCCCAGTTAGGAACCTTTTCCACAGTTGTTACATTTCGACTGCAATTTCAAAAACTACCCAGCTAACTATAATTTTTCTCACTGAGTTCGGATTTTTATAGTGATCCCCAATCTTCTCGAGGGATCTAGCCGACTCAAAGCTTTTAACCAATGAGATTAATTTCCACTCACACGATTTGCGGGGAGCCATGGCTCGACGAATGAAATATCAACAGCTCACATGACGTAATGTCTTTCTGTCTTCTTTCTTTTGATTACATCATTTTTAGGTTTTCAATACCCAAATCTTTTTTCCCAGAAATACTTTTGCAGATTTAACCCTACCTGACCTCATCAAGTAAATTCTGACATTTTGTTATGGCTGCTTACATATTACGAAATTTTAACTAGCCCAAAACAATCCGTTTCGAACACGAAAAAAAAGAAGAAAAATTATATTTTTCTCTTTCTTTCCCAACCGTCAATGAATTTTTCTAATCCACGGATTTTACAAGTACATGATAGTATTACAAATATTTTTTTACATAAGCTCACATCGCGAATTACAACAAAGCACACCTAATAATACCACTAATATTAAAGTCTCTCTTTCCGTTTTATTAAACCAAACAAAAAAATATATCAGCAAGAAATATTGTCATACTTGTAAAATTATTCACAACCTTAACAGCTGCACCCATTCAAGATTATTATGCGCTTCGTACTTCTGATACAACCAATGATTATATGAAACTACATGACAGTTATCAACAATTTGTCTATTTCCAATGCGTATTGAAGCTGTGAAGCCACAATCTCGAGGGATTCGTCGACGAAATTGTTGATAAGAATCATTTTCAATTATTGATTGTGGTCTGTCATCTTTTGGATATCTTTTTACTGCAAACTCCATTCGCCAAGCAGGGAGAATTTGAATTATGTTTTCCACAGTGATTCATCTATCATGCATTTCTTCACCAAGGAATAAATATGTGACGTTAATGGGTTTTTGGTATTAAGTAGTTTAGCTGTAAAATCTTTATCATTTTCATGTGGTGATTGTTTTGTATTATGAATAAAAAAAAAGGTATCATTGAGATAATTCACTTATTTAAATTCCACTGTTTCCACATGAGCAATTATTTCTCTAAGGATGCCTGATTTTATATCATGCAATATTTGATGTTTTGTTTTTATGGCATATCAACCTCGGTGGGTCATTTATTGCCAACTAATTTTTTATTTATTTATTACTGGTAATACCATTTCCTTTCAACAATTTATTGCTGTTTTTATATAAGTTTTGTGTCTAGTAATTGTTTAAGGGCAGGGTCCCCAAGTCCTACCCATAACACAAGGGAAGGATTAATACCTTTCCCAAGGGTACCAGTGCTTAAGTCAATGGAGGGTATTCAACCGGAATTCGAACTCGGCTGACCGCTTTCTCTTTCTGAGCCGTTATCCACTGTACCACAACGCACATCCGTTACTATACGATTACAGCACCTGGTATTCCAAAGCGGTCACCCATCTAAGTACTGACCAAGCTCAACGTTGCTTAACTTTGGTGATAGAGCGAGAACCGGTGTATTCAACGTGATAGGCCGTAAGCTGATGTTGATTTAATTTAAATACTCTTGTAGAAATATCTAGTTAGATAACTGCCGTCTGGCCAGCAGAAAACTCGTTAGCCATTTCATATCATTTTGGATTGCTTGTAAAAGTAAAACATTAAAGTAGGGTTAGGCAAATTTTTCAACTATACCATTGGATTCTAGTGGTATTTTGTTCTATATCGAGGACTTTCTGTAAATGAACTTTGCAATATAAAGAGTGTTTCAATGAGACATATCGAAGTTAGCAATAAATACGTCTATTGAACAGGCGAAGAGGCTCATCCCTTGTTCCCTGTTTAGGATGTGGTTTCCGGCTTTCTCTTTTCCAATCTTTTTAGTCTTTTTTTTTTCAATTAGAGTAGACAGTCTAAACTATCACCCGGTTCACACACCACCCACGTCTATTGAACAGGTGAAGAGGCTCATCCCATGTTCCCTGTTTATGATGTGGTTTCCGGCTTCCTCTTTTCCAATCTTTTTACTCTTTTCTTTTTTTTAACTGGAGTAGATAGTCTAAACTATCGCCCGGTTCACACTCCACCCACGTCTATTGAACTGTTGAAGAGGCTCAATGTTTTTACTCTTTTCTCTTTTCTTTTTTTTTCAATTGGAGTAGATATTCTAAACTATCGCCCGGCTCACACTCCACCCACGTCTATTGAACAGGTGAAGAAGCTCATCCCTTGTTCCCTGTTTAAGATGTTGTTTCCGGTTTTCTCTTTTCCAATCTTTTCATTCTCACGTAGCCCCCTGCGCATCAGTGGCGTTACCGCCTTGCTCGGGTTGATATGATTAAGAAAAAAAAACAGTGTTATTCGTAAAATTTTATTGATTTCATTATTGAGTCATATTAATTGAGTCATGAAAACTATGTGTGCAATCGCCCAGATTTTCGTCAAGGCTTCGGCGACACATCTTCACTCGATGTTCAAAAGTTTTGATGACGTCTCTGTATAGGTGCTTCTCGATCTCTCCAATATATTTTGTGTTTGCTTGTGCACCCAACTAATAAATGTACATCGCTTCAAATGGTCACTAGGCTTCAGTCTTTGTGTCAATTGAATTTTGTAAGCGTGTAGAGAGAAATCTTTTGTCAAAATTCGATGTAACGTTGTGTAGAGGTTCAATTCCTGTCCACAATGACAAATAGAGGTGTCTAGAATAGGTTTACATTGAATTTAAAATATAATTTTTTTCTCTCTCTTCTTCAATGTAAAAATATTTATCGTGTTTTTGTCAGCCCCACCCGCTTTCCGCTACAAAAAAAAACGCGTGCTACTATCTAGTTCCGTGTCGGCATATTAAAGATTTTCTGGATTTAGCCAAAGCAAGTCAAAAGAATTTCATTTCGTAATAGGCTTCGATAAATTTAACACGTTGTTTGATTGATAATTTTCCCATGGTTGAAATTGCCAAAATCCGAAAAAATTGAAAAAATTCATTAGACCCTTAAACTTAATTCGCATTTAAATCGGTCCAAATTATTGGAACACCCTATATATCTACGACCAGTACGATCAGTATCACCTGCAAGTATAGCATCTACTAAGCCATTATATAAATTTGCTGTTAAGGTTGTTTGATTGTCATGAATTTTCCGTAGAAGACATTACTTTGGCAAATTGATCAACGCATTATTGTTGACATTAACGCTGAATCATTGCATTAAGTTTGTAGATTCTGCTCTTTTCATGAATCGATGACAATAAAATTGAACTACTGAAATTTGACAGTTGCCATTTTGGTTCAATAATTCTAGGTGCCACCCATCTAGCTCAGAAAGAAAAAAACTGGCTCATCATTGGGTCAATGCGAGTCACTTAATATTTGTAAACAATTTTGGTTATTCTCTGCGACTATTCGTTCTAACAATTAGTTTCCTCCTAATAATTATTTGGTATAAGAATAACAAGCGCATTAGAAGTCGGTAGCTTATATCTACTGGAGTGTTTCCCACTATGCTTTTTATTCACTTGTAAGCCAACTCACACACCAGCAAGAGTATTTCCAGCACAAATTTGATCCTATACGTGCATAAAGCATGTATTTCCAGCAAATCTCTTAAAAAAATTATTTTTTCGAAATATATTTACATTAAAGTAGATACATCCACTCATTTTCGATAACTAAGTTTAAATTAAATTTTTAAAAATAAAAAGTTTTCTTGAAACTTTCTTTTCAGTTTTAATTGAAAGCTAAATTATTAAATTTTTATTTCCAGTAAGCAAAATACTCTGGTTTATTTCAAAAAGACATTATATGGAATATAAATTGGAATATAAAAGTCTGTGATTTTTTCAATTTTTGAATTTGCCGCTATTTTTGAGCGATCAACACATTTTCATAAACAAGAGTTAATTCACGTGTTTAAAAATCTTGCAAAAAGAAAATATACATCTGTGATACATTATTTTTGGAAAATTGGCAAATTGTACGTTAAATTATTTTGATTTATACAAATTTCACTTATTTATAGCGTGAAATTTAAAATAGAACTACTTTTTAATCACAAATTTGAATTTTTTAACCTGTATGCGTCGTAAAGATTGTGTTGACAGCTTCTTGACTAAAAATGAAAATTGTATATCGTTCATAAGTGCCAAAATTGTACACATTGTCTTTCGGGTAAGGGAGGAACTCTTACTTTTTAATTTGCACATAGAATTTACCATACAAAAAACATCAAAATACAAATAAAAAGTTTATATTATTTTTAAAATATGAGTGCAAAATGATTTTTATTAAATTTTTCAATTTCCGATAAGAAATATAATCATCAATTCTTAACTAAAAAATCAAAGCGCAACAATTTTTTAAAAGATTTTTAAAATATTTTATGACTTTATAAATTATTATACTAAAAAATGAAAACAATTCTTTTAAAATTTTATTAGTAATCGAATTTTTTTTTTACTTCAGACTATGATGTACTTATTTTTTTTCAAATTTATTCCAGCAATTAAAAACTTATCAAATTAAATTATATCAGAGTTTTATTGCATTTTATTCTTCGGAGCAGATATTATGGATAGTGTTCTAAAATTTAGAATTAAAAAATAAATGATTTATGTTTCCAAATTAATGTGTTTGTCATCGAAAAAAAGTGGGTGACTAATACGTTTTCCATTGTAAACAGTCGCAGCGTTTTGTTTAACCGTTAAGTCAAATCAAAACAAAATTTTCTGACAAAATTTCGAAAATGTATAAAAGGATTAAAATTTTTTTAAAAATAAATATTAATTTGATCTTTCCTCTTAATAATAATGTAAACATTTTTATGAAAAATGTTTGTTTTATTAAGTTTGGGACCTTTTTTATTCATATTATGCAGGTTTTCTTCAGCGATTTAGTGGCGGTACGTACATCAAAGGTTTGGTTTGCATTGATAAGTTGTATTCTTTTCCTTCATCGTCTTATTTGTTTTTGAAGATAATAGATATACGTTTGTAAGTAGAACAGAACAGTTCTTATTTAGCGTCATCTACTTTCATGACACACACGTTGCAATCGTGTTGTTAAACCTTCCAATATTACATTCATAATATTACCTCAGGAGTATTAGCAATAGAGATCAGCAAGCTCTAAGATATTTTTAATCTGTATCAATTTTGATTTACAGAATATAGCTAAATTGGAATTGTATATTTTTCCTGCTGTATTCTCTCCACGAAATATCAAAGCATTAAATAGCAGGACCTGTGATTAGAAAACGCATTTTCAGCTCTATCTGAAAATTGTTAACACAATATTCTATCGCAAATAAAGATTATATTTACAGTTCGAAAAATATACTTTGCCTTGAAATAATTTTAAAAAAGGGTTGATAAATCGTAAACTAACAAAGTAATTGGAACTACTTGCGATTGTGCTCTTCTGTATTCCTGACGCAGCATATTCTATGTTCAGTTTTGCTATACTAAATTTGTTATAACTTATCCATACACCGAATTATGATTTTAATGTGAATTAACTACACGTCTTGAGTTTTAATAATAGATTCATGCTTGTAAATGACAGTATAACGAACATAGATAAAAATTTAAAAAAACTCTCTCCCTAACAGGAGTAGACTCTTAGCAAACGCAGTCGGCAATGTAAGGTTCATATGATGTGCTCCGAGGGCCACACACGCAAACGCACGCGCACACTTACCAATAATAATAAAAAAATAGGCTAGAGTCGTGAATAACTTAATGTTAAATATAAGAGATTCTGTTTCGTATGTCATTTTTGTTCACTACTGTTTCATTGTAAAATGTATCTTTTATACTGAGGTGTTTTATTGAAACTAAAAACTTTGAATATCGCTCTAGGCAATTGTCGGCGTTAAACTAGTTTGTTATTGTTGAAAGATCGAACTTTACTGACCAATCATGAAAGATGTTTCGCTGTTTACATGACAGCACAAAACCAAACGTTGAAGAATGCAAACACTAACAGAATTTGTCCATTTCTATGGAATTGTTTCTTTACATGCACTTGATTGCCCGATCTTGCTCCATTAGGTTACACATTTTTAGATGGATACCGAATTTTCTGTACGTTAGTCCTGATTAGAGAAACGAATGAGATTTTTCCTCAAAGTCTAAAGAAAGTTTTGCACGAACAATTGAAAAGTTTTTCTCTCGAAAATGTAGAAAAGTTTTTTCTCTGTTAAATTAATAATCTGATTATTACGTTTCAAAAGAAAAGAAGTGATAAGACTTATTTTTAACTTAATATAAATATTATTTCGTGAATTTCTACCATTATCAAGAATAAAAGTTTTATTTCCAGTATGTATGTTATACAGCAAAAGAAAATGTACATTTCTCATTAAAATCAAAACAAATTTGTTTGCATAGTTCCAGGTGCATAGCCTTCCCGAATTATATATCTCCACTTATGTATTTGTTCAGGGTCAATTTATTAACTGTTGATTATTAGGCTGAGTATCACGTCTTTCGAATTCCAGTTGAATTCATTGCATTCACTTTCGCGCAAATACACTTGGGAAAGGTATTAATCCGTCTCTTCCTTCCAGTTAAATAACAGGACAGATTGGGTTCTATAGCCTTCGCTGGCAACCCTGTCTACCATAGAAAGCAATGTCAACCTACTGCGGGAAAATCGTCTGCCCAGTCAGTCATGTCTCGAAAGAGACATGATCGCCCAAGCGTGTTTCATGTATGGCACTTAACTGACTGATCACGTCTTTATTTCCACATAATCTACATTAATGTTTTCCATTATCGTCCCTATATTCCTTTCAGAAAGCAGATGATGACGGCTCTCCAGAGAATTTCTTTTCTTAAATTTTTGTAAATTACAAATCATTCTGAGGAAAGATATGGGGTTCGTGAGATTTAAATTTAACTGTTTCTCATCCGTGAACGCAACACAGAGGGCAAGAATTTCAACTCGGTTCACCTATGCGCTTCAAGCTCTAATAACCGCTACACTACCCAAATTTTTATATGTGATTAAATAGGCCTCAGAATGCGAATCTGTCTATTGTGACTTGGTTTTTCTTTTTGTTTTTATTATTTTTTTAAAATTTTTTCACCCAAAGCATGACAATAAAACAACTAAGACGCAAAGGGTTACTGAATATTAGGAAACTACAAGAGAACTACTTAAAAGGAAGAATAACAATAATTAAAAGAATAATTATTAACATTGCATTTACATTCTTGAAGACCACAGCTGACTAAGAAGCAAGTAACCGGAAGTGTATTGATTTTGTATATCAGGTTCGGATGTGCGTTGTGGTGCAGTGGATATCGGCAAACCGGTTTCGAATTCCAATTAAATTTCTCGCATTCACTTACGCGCAAATACCATTGGGAAAGGTATTAATCCGTTTGTTCTTCTCCATTTATGGGTCAAATATCAGAACAGATTGGGTTCTATAGCCTTGGCTAGCAACCAGTCTATCGTAGAAAGCAATGGCAACCTACTACGAGAAAATCCTGTGCGCATTCAGTCATATCTCTTTGGCGACATTGTCGCCAAAGAGTGTATCACGTATGGCTGACTGATTGACTCTAAATCTCATGGGTTAAATAGCAGGTCAGGTTAGTTCTATACTTTTGGTTAGTAATCAGTGTAATGCAGAAAATAATGGCAAACTACTGCGGGGAAATCTCCGCCTAGTCAATGTCTATTTCTAGACATGATTGTCCACTCATATATCACGTATGGTGCTTAAATGACTGATTTGGATAAAAAATTGAATATCAGAACAGACTGAGTTCCATAGTGGTGGTTAGTAATCAGTATAACGCAGAAGGTATTGGTAACTAATGCGGGAATATCTTCATTCTAGTCAATGTTTCTTTCGAGACATGATCATCCAAGTGTGTATCACAGATGGCTCTTAAATGACTGATATCAGGGTCATTGGTATTGTTTTAGTTTTGGTCTTTTTTTTTTTGTCGCTATTAAGAGTAACTCAGTTTCCTTTTTAATTGTCTATTTTGTCCCTTTATATGTTTTGGGATTGACCATGAAATGAATTATTATTTGTAGTAGTAATAGTTACTTGATTTTTTTAATGGCATGTCAACTCGTTATGAGATATTTCATTTTCTTGGGGGTTTAGAAATATATTATATATTTTTCTGCTTTTACAATTGAATACATATCAGATGATATTCCGCTTTCGTACTTTTATGTATTGGTGTAGATTAGATACGGTTATCTATGTAATTCATGTTATAGGTTTGTTAAAGTTATATTTTGGAATACAGTTTGATTCCTTAAAGCAATTAAGATCCCAAGTAGGCATATAAGCTGACGACACTACGGTTTACTCTCGCCTCGACCAAAAATTTGCCAAGGCTGACAAAGCAAACATCGCTCCCGAGCTTGAAAAGGACCTCCAATCCGTAATGGACTGGGGTAAGAAATGACTCGTGAATTTTAATGTTTCCAAAACGAAGCTGCTATCTATTAACCATCACAGACAATCGCTTCTACCCACCACCATTAGGCTAGATCAAATTTGTCTCCCTGAAAGCAAAATATTGCGTCTCCTCTGGTTAATTCCACAACAAACCTCAAGGGAGATTATTATATAGAATCCATAGCTAAATCCGCTGCCAACAAGGTCGGTTTTCTGCGTAGGGCAAGGAAGTCTTTCCCGTCTGAAACTATTCTGCACATATATAAATCTACCAACCGCCCGTTCATTGAATACTGCTGCTATATTTAATCGAGTGATGCTGTTATCCACCTAGGGGTCCTTAACAAAATCAGTAATGTGATCGATCCCGACTTGGCAGCTCAGATACAGTGCCTTTCTCACCGGCGCAATATGACTTCCCGGTATCTTTTCTACAAATAATTTCACAGCTTTTGCTCCGATGAACTTAGCTCACTGGTACCCCTTATATATGGACTTAATCGAGTCACAAGATTAGCAACTAGGTCCCACCATTTTACTGTGAAACCAATATAATGTAAACGCAAATTCTACTACCTCAGATTCTTTTCTCGCACTTCCCGCCTGTGGAGTTCCCTTTCGTTTCCTTGCTTCTCCGACAGTTACAATCTCCAGGAATTTAAATGTAAAGTCAATAGTCATCTCCTATTTCCCTAACTTGCATCCTCTCTCTCATGTTCCTTTCTCCATCCACTCCACTCTCATCAGTATTCTCATCCTTCTCTTTCCCACTTCCTGACACCCCCTATAACATGTCACTCTTTCTCATAAATTTCCTCCTATGTAACCCCCTGCACAACAGTAGCAGTAAACTGCCTTGCTTGGAGCGATATGATTATAAAAACAATTGTAATATATTATATAGATTAATGTAATGGAAGAGTTCCTTTATGTTACTTGTTTAGTTGCTTGGTTGTGTTTGGCGAAATAACAAACTCTGGGCTATTTAATGCCGAATGTAATTATTTATACGGAACCATATACCTTTAACCACAGATATGTTGTTCATAATTTTATACTTTCAGAGTAAAGACGTTTTAGTTATATATATTGTTGATCATCAAACATATTGTTGGTAATTTTTCCAGAAAAAAAATGTACTGCTGATTTTTGTTTGTTGTTTTACAATTTACCCCTAGCTGAAAACCTAACAGATGCTAACGAGTCAAGGTGGAGCTGAGAATAACAGCAATTAAGAGGTGGTTCCACGGTTCTGAAAACTTCCAACTTCTGATCAGAAGCTTTGCTGCCGGATGTAGTTTATCGTTATACCCAGGACGAAATAGTAATGGTACTAGTGTTAATAATAAGATTTATTACTGGCAGACACAATCTTAAGAATATTAGATGTGAGGATGGCACTGTGTTGATGAATGACACTAAAAAACTACAGGACCTCCCTGAATGGATAGTAAAAGAAAGCAAAATAAATTAAGCAAAAAGACAGAGAGTATCATTGCTTAAGAGGTCAATCATTCACTCCCAGCTACCTCTTGAGTCTTAGTGACCTTATCGCCTTGCCTGAGGCGAAATGATAAATAAATTACAGAAATGTAATATCTGGGAAGTGTTTTAACAGAGGATGAAAAATGTCGCATCGGAAACTTAAACACGTATTCGAATAGCAAAATATTCTTTTCAAAATCTAAGTCGTGAACAAAAGAAAACAATGTGTGCTGAACTGCTATACAATATCAAACCTCTTGTATGGCAGGGAATACTGAACAATTTTTACACATATAAAGAGAAAACGGCAGGTAACAGAAATGTGCTTCCACAGAAGAATTCTGAGAATGCAGACGGAGCGCGTAAGCAACCAAGAAGTCTTAAAAAAATAGAAACAAAAAGTCGCAAAAAGAGACTGCTGAAATTTATTAGACACCTATTGGGGAAACACGGCTTGGAAGATTTTACGCTTGCAAGATGTATGAAAAGTATAATATACACGGGAAGGCAGCGGGTCATCTGCCTGACAAGGTTGTGTGGGTGGATATGAAGACAAAGTTGAGCGCTTAGAAAAGGAATCAGCGTTGTTAAGAGGTTACAATGAATAGTAGACTATGGAGAACCTAGATCACCCACGTTTTTTAGGGATATGGAATATAGAAAAAGAAGAATTAGTCGTCGTATCGTACATAGTCTTTCAGGTGGTAGAAGATTTTATTGCCTTTCTACGTGCTGTCGGAACTTCTAGTAGTGGTAATTATAGTATTAGTTATTTGAAATTCATTGACCGATTAGCAGGTACTGTTTTAGGATGAAATTTATAAAATCTGTGACTTAAAATCTTTTTACGAAATGAGGTTTCTCAAATTCAGAACCTGCTATTACACTTTCCACTACTGTTGGGGATTTCTCTCTTAAACATTTGAAATGGTGTCAAATGTTAACATCCCTGATCATGTCATTATTTTCAATTTTACTTATCTGTACTATGTATATTAGTTGTTTCAGCTGCTGGTAGTCTTCAAGAGATGTTGATTCTGTAATTTGCTAAGGTACTTTATTGGGTTTCTGTAGCGCCAGTTCACAATGTTCAAAGAAGTGTGACCTTTGCCGACTCCACCAGGCATTAATCACTACTTTTTTTATTGAGCTCAGGAAACGGTTTTATATAGCTGACAGTTTCGATATTTAAGACTAAATAATTTGAACGTCTTTTAGGACTTGTAATCTCTAGACTTCGTATATTCAGTCCATGATTAACGCTCCTGCTAAAATCGTCGACTCATTCTCTTGATCCTAATCTTTTTACTCTGCTTTGTTTTTATTTACACGAGTCAAATTAAACCCAAAATGAATTTCTTATGACTTACATTGTCTAGAGATGGTCAATCCTTACTTTGAAGCTTTGACAGAGTGCAAAAAGTTTAGGACGGTCTTGTTGGGGAAGAGCCCTTCTCCACAATGCAGCCTCTTTCCCACAGACACGACGTTGTATGTCTATAATATTCTGACCCCATTTTTATGGGATATACTGCGATGAGATCCATTTTCTAGTTTCACAAGTCATAGCAAACAATGCTAAATCAATGGAGTCGAAATACGGACGTTTCCTTCCGAATGTAAGAAGAAAGTCTTACTCAGAAGTTCACGTTTTGGAAGAGGGTTCTTCCCTGAACACTACAACATTAGTTCTTTATCTTTTCTTTTTATCTTCATAATTTTCCTACTGCCGACGTTTTTTTTTATTCATGTCACCCACCTCATTACTTAAGCCTCCAACATGTCTTGGTTGACATCCGGTAAAATGCAGAATTAGAAATCAAAGATGATTGTAAAGCTATCAATTTCAACAGCTGGTAATTTCTGGTATTTTCCGCATTTGTTAAGTCATTTTGACATATCTCTCTATAAAGTACTCTTACATAGCCATTTTAAAACTTAATTTTTCCACGGTTATAGCAAGCAGATATGAGTCGATCGATACTCTTTTCAGTGTGCGTGTGGGTATGTTTATTTTTATTCAGATTATTATTACGTTGTCGGTTTTTTGACTGGTATATCGAGACACGCCAGTTTGTAAATATTAATAAAATATATAATCTACTTATATATTTTTATATATATTTTGAATTATATATTTCGTTTGTTTGGTGAAACTTAAGTAAATTGTCATAAAATTTTTTTATTAAATTTTGAAGGCAGAAAAATAGATGTGGCTCATTTAGAAATTTTTGTACTTGAGAAACTCTGCACTCTGGGACATTCTAAATATTATCGCTAATTCGAACAAAAAGTTACTTTAATATTTTTATTTTTTCATAGAATTTATACTTTTCCGGTACGACTGAAAGGATGGGGTGTGGTCATGACGTCTAGGCAGTGTACGACCTCCATATACCAACGGTCATGTCTGCTCACTTCTGTTTCAGTATTGAATTTTTATCAAATATGGCACTAACTTTATCTCGCGAAATAAACGGAGGCCTGCTGCCATTGTTATTTACACTATTTGCTTAATGCTTGCTTCTTTTCTTGTCAATTACTTTTTTACGATCTTTTTTATCGATATCATCCCAATCAGCGCAGTAAAGTCACTAAAACACAAGGAATTACAGGATGTGGAAGAATTAAGAATTCTTAAGAGCAAAAAAAAGAAAAGAATAATCGGGAGAGGGCAATAGATAGCGACTGGAGTTGCATTTAGATTTTTACACATTAAAGATGACTGGAAACAATGGAACTGGAAGGCAGATTCACAATCGAGAAGTGCAAAAAAAAAATGAAACTGCTGTCATTGAATTCATGGTTAAATCTAGCCAACTCAGCTAAACATTTATGAGATGCCAATGCCAGTTTAGAACTGTACTTAACTCCATTAAATTACCAAACTGAACAGTTCATCTGAAGAATTACCATGAAAGTATAAAAGGCAAAGATAGGCAACCTTACAACCCTTGAGTAAGTGATTTATTATTATAACGACTAAAAGATTCATGTTTCCATTATAAACTTAATCCTTTTACACTCTTGTCAGGGGCGTATAATTGGAACGATTATAGTAAATCAATTGCTAGGTCAACGGTTATATTAAATTAATTGCGGAGAAGTCAGGAGAATTGATTTGCTATGTTATGCAAAACAATGTTTTTCACAGGAATCTACCTCGTATATTAATAAGTCTACCATTTGTCCGTGCATCAAATGTTGCTGCTAAGTTTCGTCTGGTACTTTTGTTACATGTCTAGAGATTCATCCATTGTTAATTCCGAATATTGTGTCACAAATTTCAATAAAAAGATCCTTGGAAATTGATGGATATTAATCAACTATGTAAAACTGGATTAAAGAATAATTGGCTTTATATTTAATCTTGCAAAACTAACCGATGACATCAGTTGCTCCATTGTCGTAATTCATTGTTCTGTTTGATTTGTATAACAGCTTTGTTTATACTATATTCAGCACAGTTTTATTAACACGAAAATATTTTTGTACATGTGCGTATGCCCATATGTATATTCATTAATTCACATGACTACACTTCGTTCCTTACTGTTGAATAATTTTCTTATGTGTAACACTTTAAATTTCTTATTTTTCATCGGAATATGGAACGTATTAATTTAGACTATTCCCCCAAAAACATAAGGGTCGCCGGTAAAAAAATATCACACACTGACACTATTACATAAAATTGAAAGATTTTAAAACATGGTGAGATAAAAACTCTACTTCTACAAAAAGGAAAAAAACGTTTCCCCGTCCAAGATCACACTAATTTTTATGGATTAAAATCACAAAAAATGCCACCGTCTGACGATCAGTTATTGAACTTTGAAGACGATTCTTTTTATTGATTTACTTAGTTAAGTAGCATAATGATACACACTTTAGGCGATCATGTCTTGAAAAAGACATAACTGATTGGACAGAAGATTATCCCGCAGTAGGTTTCCATGAATTTCTGTGGTAGACTGGTTGCCAGCCAAGACTATAGAACACAATCTGTCCTATTATTTAACCCATAACTGGAGGGAAGAGACGGATTAATACCTTTTCCAAAGGTATTTATGCGTAAAGGAATGCAAGGAATTCAACTGGAATTCGAACTCGGCTCTCCGATTTGTTGTTTTTCCGAGTCGATACTGTACCACAACGCACATTCATCGATTAACAAAGTTAAATTCAGAAATACTACCAACGAACTACAAAAGACAATGCTGATGGACATATCAAAGTTCTATGAATCTGAAAAAAATGATTACTTCTGAATTGATGCACAAGTATTATTTTACCAACATGGAGACATACCGAAAAGCCATCCTTTGTAAAATTAACAAAAACTACAAAAAGGAACCTAGTAACTGGGAAACTAATTTAAATAAGGATGCAAAAAATAGCGGAGGACATTAAAATGAATGACAGAGTTCCAGTTTAACATAAACCATTGTCATTTATCAGAGTTAAAAACAATAAACACAATTTCAAAATCCACCCACAATACCGATTACTAAACCCTTCCAAAAAGTAAATAAATAGAATTAGCAAAATCATAATTGAAATAACTTCCAAATTCACCAAAAAAACAAACAAACTTAGGAACGAATCTATAGAAGAATACAGCATAAGCAATAGATTGGTTCACAAAAATTAAAAATAGATTGCATTTTCATCCAGTTTTATCTTTGTGACTTCCATTCCTCAATATTTCATTAAAACTGAAAATATCGAATCCATTGCTAAATCCGCTGCTATGAAAGTCGGTTCTCTGTGTAGGGCCCGGAAGTTTTTTCCGTCTAAATCTATCCTGCACATTTATAAATCTACCATCCGCCCGTGCATTGAATACTGCTGCCATATCTGGTCGGGTGCCGCTGCTGTTCTCCTCGGGCTTCTCGATAAGGTTCAGAGGAGGGTCTGTAATGTGATAGATACCGACTTGGCAGACCGCCTGCAGTCTCTCTCCCACCGGCGCGACGTGGCTTCCCTGTGTCTCTTCTATAAATACTTTCACGGCTTCTGCTCCGATGAACTTAGATCACTATGCCCCCTAAATACGAATTTGAACGAGATACTAGATTAGCAACTAGATCCCACCCTTTTACAGTGAAACCGATAAAATGCAGCCGTAACTTCTACTCCAACAGTTTCTTTCCTCGCACTTCCCGACTGAGGAATTCTCTTCCAAACGATTGCTTCCCCGACGGCTACAATCTCCAGGAGTTTAAATGTAAGGTCAATAGACACCTCCTAACATACTAACCTGCTCCCATTCTATCAAACACTCTTCCCATCTGCCTAACCCTCATCCTTGGTATCCTTACTCATCTGTCACCTTCCTCCTGACATTCCCTATGTCTAACCACTCCTTCTCTTTACCTTCCCCTATGTAGCCCCATGCGCAATAGTGGCAGTGGAATGGCTTGCTTGGGGTGAGATGATTAAAAAAAAAAATTAAAAAACAATTGTAATCCGCATCCTTAAACTTGGTTAAAGTACTGCCCCATCAACGACCAAGCCCCCAAATCTATCATATTTTAGGATGGATGGCTGCAGATTAGAATAAATAAGTAAGGTTTCTGCATTTCGATGAGAGAGTAAGATTCTGCTGAGGCTTGTGATTGAGTCCTTTTTTTTTTTTTTTTGCAATGGAAACTTAGGCATGTTTTCGATTTAAATAACACCGCACTTTACCGAAACCACGGATTAATCATCCTCCGTAAAACAAGTCCACAACAAACGGAAAGGCTTAGAAAAAATCTAATTAAGTTTTTTCAAATACCGCTATCTAAATATAACTAACGTCACTAACGCTAAAGTTGTTAATCTTTTAAATGTCACTTTTAATCTGGACTAAGGTACCTAAAAACAGCACGCTAAAAATTCCGATGATCATAAATCCATCAGTAAGGAATCAAATCACTGCTATAGAATGATCAATAACTTACATAAATTAATCCAATTTTCTTTAAGTACTAACTCTAAAGCATTAAAGAAGTTTTGATAACTCCAAAATTAAATGCATTAGTTCTTTATGAAAAATAAACACAATACTAGTTTAGAAGAGTAGTTCAAAAGAAATAGGCCGAAATAAGAAGAATCTGCATAAATATAACATTGCTAGCAGTATAGCCCGGCGTTGTTCGGGTCTAATGAAAGCTTTAAAACTAATCCATGGTCCTGGAGCACAGACTCTTTGGACGTTGGCACGAAAGACTAAAAAGCAATAGTTGTTTCCAGTTAAAGCGAAACCGTAGACTGAAAGAAAAATGAATGGATGTAATTAAAATTTTGATTTCCTGGTATCGATATCAAATAAGTTTTTTCGTCGTAAACTGAATTTTGAAGTCTAAATAAGTCTTCTGAGTAAATGGTATCATGGTTGAGACTAAGAACTACAATTATACCTACTTAGAGCCAAACCCTCAGCAAAAACTAAAATAAAACGGCTGAAAAAATACAGATATACAGGCAGATAAACAGACACACACAAACATCTTGCCTTTTATATATATATATATATTATCGATTTTTTGCACTATTGTAAGAACTGCAATATTGAAACTTCTGAATATCGTTTCTTATGTCTTTGTCTATGAGTGTATCAAATTTGATTAAAAACGGACCACTCCTTCTATAACCCGATTTATTCGATTATCGATTATCGATATTTATCGGGCGTACCTCGTCACGAAACCTAGCTAAGAACACTCGCAGACGCTTATAGTACAACTGTGTAAATTTTCAAGAAAATCGGTTCAGCCGTTTTGGAGTCTATAAGTAACGGACACACGCACACACAACAAACACACAGACAAAGTTCCATTTATAAATAAATTTAGATTTGGTTTCATCTACCCTTCACTTGTATTATCCAGACATATATTGGAAAATACTTCAGGCACTTTTACCAGTTACCGGCACTAAAAAGATTTTCAGCAAAAACAATATTAAAATCATTTATAGTTGCGTTAAAAACATAGAAAAATATATTTCAAACCATAATAATATATCAAATAAATAATTAGCCCACCTGAATAAAGGTAGTTACCTTACTACTACTAATAATGACTCTTCTAAAATAATCGAAGCATATAATGATGTAATCAAATCTATAAAAACATCCCAGGTCCATATAAATATGAATGGAAGTCATTTAAAACCTTTAAGTAACTCTTACCTAATTTTGAAAATTTCCGGTTGTTTAAAAATTACTTTTTTTTTTTTAATCATCTCACGCCAAGCAAGGCATTCCACTGCCACTATTGCGCATGGGGCTACATAGGGGAAAGTAAAGAGAAGGAGTGGTTAGACATAGGGAATGTCAGGAGGAAGGTGACAGATGAGTAAGGATAGCGAGGATGAGGATAAGGCAGGTGGGAAGAGTACTTGATAGAATGGGAGCAGGTTAGTGTGTTAGGAGGTGTCTATTGACCTTACATTTAAACTCCTGGAGATTGTAGCCGACGGGGAAGCAATCGTTTGGAAGAGAATTACAGACAACCGTTCGTAAAGATCTGTTTGTACATTTGAAAAACGGGAAATCAGTTATTGTAAATTATCTGAAGATACCGAAAGGTTGAAATGTGACTTGCGGAAATAACTCATTTGCAAATAAAAATATTAAACAAATCTGCAATATAAATGTATTGAACACTTTTTAATACACCTGAGTACTGGTCGAACCTAATTATGACCATAAACTAACTAATTATATATATAATGGCGATAAGTAATCCGTGGTAAAAAAAAAAATCTTTTAGATTATATTACTAGAACCCAAGTGAATCCTAGTAATACAATATTAAGAATTATAAAATATTAAAAATGATCCATAAAAACCGCAATGTATTTTACTACAGAGCAAATTTTTATCAAACAATAAATTTGAAATCACCTCATCTGAGGAATCGTCTATTTCAGCAGACGAAAATGTCAGTCTGTCTTGTCAACTCCAATGTGAACTGAGTTTGTGTCGGAAGATACAATTTTATCAGACAATGGAGGGTCAGGGGAGGGTGGAAATAAAATATTTTTCATTAAGTAAACTATTCTTAGCTATCTCTCCCTCGAATATTAGAGTAGCATGTAATATAACATAGCCATATAAGATATAATGAAGAACAAGTATGAAACACTTGTCAATCTAACAGGTTTTACTATTATAAGCATTTAAGATCGTCATTTAAACTATCTTAGTCGGAGTATTTGCATCATCTTTGTTGTTGGTCTCACAACGTTTTGACCGTAGTGTCGTTCGGCCTTCCTCATGTGTATATTGATCTCACTAACCTTCAGAAAATTCTGCTTTGAACAGCTCTTTGGGTCAAGTCACTGAAACTAACCAACGTCTGTATCCACTGGGTCATGTGTTCTCAAGTTGTGAGTTTAATACCAGGCTACAGCAGTGGTGAATAACTTGAAAGGGTTAAGTTAAGGGGAGATAACTCATAGCTACCAGAAGTGACATCGCACATGGAAGAAGAAAGATATACCCTAGTGTTCGTAATAAAGGGCCCGGTTTGAAATTCCTAGCACCTGAAGAAGGCTGGAGCGTACAACGGCCGAAACGTTGTAAACATGGCAGCAGAGATGAGGACAATAGACTGAATAATTTAAATAGTGTAAATACTACCTCATCTCAGAAGTATAAACAAATACTGGATATAATTTATTTCATACTTTATTTTTTAATTATATTCGTATAAATTATCGGTATAATCTCCCAGATTTTATTTTTAAAGAAAAAATAAACCATGAATTAAACCTTTTAACTTTGACAAAACTTTTCGTTCAATGTATTTTAATTATATTTTTGTATATTTTTGTTTTGTAGGTTTGCTGGAACCGGGGACAGCACGGTGCCCACTCACTGAACTGTTCATCATATTAAAAAGAAAACGGAAACTTGTCATCATTATCAGTTTGATGTCGATGCGAAGTTTAAAACTGATTTATTGATAGCTTAGTATATATGAGATTGTTTCCTTGTACTTTCCAGCGTAAAATCATTGCTATTTTCAACAGCATCCATGCGATAGCGAGATACATATTTTATTTATGGACACTTTTCATCAAGCTTTTGCCAAATATATCACAGAGTTGGCGAGAATAATATGTTATTATCTTCCTAATAGCGGTGGAAGTAGCAACTTCAAAATTGCGTTTATTATCATCAAACTTTCTGAAGTGATGGAATATGTATAGAAAGTTTCAGAGAGTTCTGATTCGCTGCTTTTATATCAATTCTGATTCGCTGCTTTTATATCAATTTTGAGTTGATTAATTTACAAAACAGTACACGTGATTGAATTAAGCAATTAAGATAATATCTGTCAACGGTCTTAGATACTCGAAATGTTTTACTTGTGATTTTAATCTAATATTTCCAGATTAAAAGAACCTGCAGCCAACAGCAAATGAAACCGTAATTCTTTTTTTTTTCCTTTTGCACCATGAATTAAAGGTAACGTTTCCAAACTACGACAAACCCTCAGTAAATATTTCAAGAAGGTTTGACTTCAAAAATGCAGAAAACAAAGCTGGTCTCAGTGAATACGAAACGCAGTATAAAACCTCCATTTTATGAAATAAAGAAACAGGGGTTGAAATGCTAACACAATTATTCAATGCTTTTTTTCTTCCTAGTGGCTCAAAGTGAACTTAGTTTCCGGAATAAATGTCTAGCTCGTGGTGTCTATATTGATGCCTGTAGATAAGGAGATAAAACGCCCGTGTTGTAAGAAATGGACTGAAATTATGTACTTGATAGTCTTTCTTAACTATACTTTAGCTTCCTAATATAGAGCTTCCTTTTCTACATTTTTGCTGTCCGTACGCGTTTTGATTCCCCGTTTTTGCTTAGTATCATATCAGTTTCGATAACTACAAAAAATATAGTATTACAATGAGAACTATACTGGCAAACAGAAGTAATGGACCCCTGGCTTCAGTATAAAAAAAAGTCGTTTAACCTATAATCACCCCTAAATATCTGTTCATTTCGCAGTATCTAAAACAAATCTCAGCGATCAAAAATTAATAGGGAACAAAATATGCCCACAGCTTTTTTACTTACAGAAAAACAAAGACACCTAACTTCAATCAATAGCAGTTCATTTATTTGTGGACTATTGTCAATATATGTGCATAAAAAATATAACTGATATTTGCATCTCCGCATATCAGAGACATTTTCACAATAATAGATTTCTATAACAATCAAACTTTAAACTGAGTTCCTTTAAAAATCAATATTTCTCATGCTTGCATTTTCTTGAAATTGAGCCTTCTTATTTCTTTAATCGATATATGAACGGGTATAAAATCGATATGATCTTGACCACTTCAAAAATCACTCCCTTTCTACGATTTTTCATTATCGAACTCTTCGTGTATCTTCCTTCCTGATTCGGTCTGTAAATTATTATACAACAGTTGTAGCCGTCGATCTAGTAATAGCAATACAACTACACATTTACTTCGTACTTAGGTGGAAGCAAACGCTGTTGAAACAATTTCCATGTTGTTATCTTTCTCTCCCAATATCTAGATCTCTTTCCTTTTTAAATGTATCTCTTTTATCTAGATCACATCGTTTCTGAGACGAATTTCTACGATTGACTTAACGGGTTAAGTACTCCTAAGTACTCCTAAGTACTCCTTCAATGTGTTATGCATCCTCATTCGATCTTCTCTGACGTTTTTTTGACGAACGAAATAATTTTATTGGCACGCAACCATAGATTGGTGTCCAACAAATTTGGTGTAAAACTGAGTTTTTTGTGTTTTTTTTTTTCATTGTAATATTGTGAAAACAAACATGAACAAAAAATCTTAAGCCCCAAAGAAATAACTTCATTTTTCTACTATCATAACACATTTTCAAGAAGGAAATCAAATCAAATTTCAACACATTAACGTAACTGAGATTATAAAAAAAATCGGTCTCATCAAATTATAGCATAAGTATTTATCATTTTTAAGGTGAAATAAATTTAATCTTTCAGAATACAAAGTGTATCATTGTAAGTATATATATAAATTTACATATATATATATATATATATATATATATATATAGCCTGAAGATCTCGTTGAAATATTAAACTGTCGTTGTCTGGTGTTAACCTCAGTGGCCACTTTAGTAGTTACATATGTTCTATAGCTGACATTGACTACTTTTACCAATATATACAAAACTCATCAAAACTATATATATATATATATATATATATATATATGGTATGAGAAAGCTACACATCGTAGAGCAAAAAGAAATCCTTCATGTTTTTATTTAATGTACCAGATGTAAATATTTCTAAATAAAATAAAAAAGAATTTTGATATATTTTCTTATTTAGATATTCAAGAATTTGAACTTATTAGCTCAATCTTGGGACAATATTGGTACAGCGAAGACAAATCTTTTTTGCTTTTAATTCAGATAATCCATTTAATATTGGATAATAGAGTATAATAGTGTCTAATAATATTGTTAGAGTCTAATAATATTATAGTGTTTAATAGTATTATAGTAAATTAACTATGTTAATTTATTATTAAAAAGAAAACAATCTAATATTATTAGCCCACCAAAATATAGAAAAAAACAAATATTCTGGAACAAAGAATTGCTGTATATTTTCCAATGTAAACATTCAAGAAAACACGCAAAATTGACTCCTTCAAATTTGAAACGAAAGAAATGTTAACTTTAACTCGGTACGCTTGTTTAAAAAAGGACTTCATTAATATTTCCTCACGCTCTTACAGCTGATTCATTATTTTCTATCAATTATATCACAGATATAATAAATTAGTTTTTAAACTCGAAGAAAATATTTTATCAAATATCTCCGAAAGCTTCGATTAATAACCACTCAAATTATATTTTCCTCGAAATCCAAGAACTGAATAATATCTCCAATAAATAAATAAAAATATACAGGAATCGATAGGCTCGCCTATTCTCCTGGTCACACTTTTTGGTTTGTTCAACAAGAATAGAATTTTATCTCTTGTTTCTGGTTTATGTTTGAGTTTCAGGTTCATTCAAAGGTTTCTTCATTGTTATTTATTTCCAGTACACTCTTGCGTCTTAGTGGAATTATCGCCTTGATTGGGCTGAATTAATTTAATAAATGAAGAAATAAAAAGATAGTTAATTTCGTTATAGTAGCAATGTTATAACATCAGGAAATTTACGCTTCCAAAAACATTTCATTGAAGGTTCTAGAATTAAAAAATATAACAAAACATGCCTAGGATGGCATTTACAAATCTAGTTTCCCTAAAGCTGTTTGGTTTTCATGCTAAATAAAACCACTTTATTGTGTGTGTTTATTTAAGACATTGTATTTTATTATATAAGCGCCATTTTTGATGTCACTAAACAACAAGAGATAAAAGAATAAAAAGCAAACAGTCGTATCTAAAATAACTGTTCACTTTCACCATGTCACCAGTTGGCAGCATCCGTTATATAAACAGTAGTCCAGGATTCAGTTACGGTCAAGATGATGTCACCTCTAACTCTAACTCTCTCAGTGTCAATATTTCGACCACACCACCGAACTACAATAAAACGTCCTTCCCAACATACGACGAGGAACTTGCCAAAGTTGAAGTCATCATCCAAGCAGTCATCATCATAACAACTGTCCTAGGAAATAGTGTCGTCTTGTGGACGTTATTTGAACAAAGAAAGAAATTAACTCGCATGCATCTCTTTATATTGCACCTGGCGCTAGCCGATCTTTTTGTCGCGTTTTTCAATACTCTACCCATGATGGTATGGGATATCACTCACGTTTTTCTCGGAGGAGATGCACTCTGTCGGATGGTCACATATTTACAGAGTGTAGCTATTTATGCATCAAGTTATGTGCTTGTGGCCACAGCAGTGGACCGCTATTTTGCCATTTGTCATCCGTTGTCCAGTCATAAATGGAGCAACAGAAGAGTTCACATCATGGTAGTCATTGCTTGGTTCTTCTCATTTCTATTTAGTCTACCTCAAGTGGTCATCTGGGGCCGACGCTTGGATAAAGGTATTTATAACTGTCTAGCCAGATTTGAGCCGGAATGGACACTACAGTTCTATATTACTTGGTTGACCGCTGTCATTTATATCTTGCCTACACTGGCTCTTACGCTTTTTTACGGCATGATCTGCTACGTTGTCTGGAAACGAGGTCGTTCAACTTCAAATGGGTTTACATCGAACACCCGTTTTCGAAACCGGGCCTTCCTCAGCAACAGAGTATCATCGAGGGCAGGTCAAAATCAACTGAGCCGAGGGTTTTCTGTGGACGATGTGCAAGGACAAGGCGTCAATTACAGTAGAGGTTTATCCCGGGCTAAGATTCGATCCGTAGCTCTCACCTTAACGGTCGTTGTCTGTTACTTCGTTTGCTGGTCACCCTTCTTCATTTGTCAAATGTGGGCAGCTTGGGACGAGTCGGCTCCTTTTACAGGTAAGTAGAATTTACATATTTTTAAACACACGATTTGCATATGAATAAAGGACTTTATGTGTACACATATGCAGGCACGCAAGGGTTCTTAAACGTTGTGCATTTGTTAACAAATATTTCATAAATTTGTTTCTCTATGTTTACACGCAATTATGCAATACATTTAAATTAAAATGGATATGGAATAATTACAATATAAATTAATTCTTGTTTCAGCAAAGGATCTACCATGAACATCTATTAATGCAGGGTAAATTCTTGGCGACATTTCTAGTAATTGTTTTAGTAATTTATACGAACTTGTTTAAATTTGGGGCTCTCTCCAAGAAGATATAACTAAGATCAGATTCTAGTAGTTGCAGTATAAACGACAGCTTGAACTGTTGCTATTAATGAAATGCAACAATGCCTAAGCAGGCGTCTGCGATATGCATTATTTGGCCGCCCGAAAAAAACTGCCATGCTCTCAAACGAGCAATTTGCCATATGCTATCAACGAGAAAGCTACTGTTTACCACATCTAAACTTATTTATAAATGGAACTTTTTGTGTGTGTCTGTGTATGTGTGTATCCGTTACCTATAGACTCCAAAACCGCCGAACCGATTTTCTTGAAAATTCACACAGTTGTACAATAAGCGTCTACAAGTGTTCTTAGCTAGGTTTTGTGTTGAGATACCCCCGATGAATATCGAAAATCGATAATCGAAAAAATCAGGTTATAGAAGGAGTGGTCCGATTTTAATCAAATGTGATACACTCATAGACAAAGACATAAGAAACGATATTCAGAAGTTTCAATATTGCAGTTCTTACAATAGTGCAGAAAATTTGATATCGATACCAGGAAATCAAAATTTGACTTGCATCCATTCATTTTTCTTTCAGTCTACGGTTTCGTTTTAACTAGAAACAACTACTGCTTTTTAGTCTTTCGAGCCCACGTCCAAAGAGTCTGAGCTCCAGGACCATGGATTAGTTTTAAAGCTTTCATTACACCCGAGCGACGCCGGGCTATACTGCTAGTAGGTTACTAAAATACTATCGCAAGCCAGTCTTTCAGGCCTCACTTGTTTATACAAAGTAAGGCAAACCTACTGTCGTAAAAATAGCAAAATCTTCTCGGTAATCTGACGGTTTTAGAGGTACGATTTTCATTTTGTGTTTCATAATTATAACACACAGTGAGCATAGCCTTCACTAGGTACCCTGATAGTTTGCCTTGTGTCAAACTAAATAAAGCTTAATATATATATATATATATATATATATATATATATATATATATATATAAAGGAACCGCTTATACGATAATCTCTATAAATTATTCGCTAGTTCAAACTACCATCATAATAATTGCATTTATTATTATGACCATTCCACCACATTACTAATCACTACTTATTATTTATTTATCCATCACACCCAGATGGTCCATAGGGCAGCAACCTTTTGTTACTGTTTCTGTAACAAACTGTTTTTAACAGGGCAGGGTTGTTAGCCCTGCACCCAACCCCCAAACCCGGAGGACCGGTAGGCCATTCTTGGACCTTACGTTTAAAGCACGTGGCATTCCCAAATGGTCCACCATTTAAGTACTGACCAGGCTCGATATTGCTTAACTTCGGTGATCGGACGGGAACCGGTGTATTCAACACGATATAGCCGTAGACAATCACTACTACCGCTATACCATATAACTGTTTACTAACACAACTGTTTACTACCACAACTGGTATTATCATCAAATATTACTATCACCGTATTAGTCTGCAATCATTAACGTGAATTACTCCTCCCTGCCGCAGTAAAATTTATACCACCACACAAAAACTAACAAGCATTACAAATTAGAATTTCTACCATTTAAATATGCGCAACCACAAACAACAAGCTCATAACCGACTTTAAAATAAAAAGTAACAATACAGCCTTAAATATAAAATAATAGCAATTTTTACCTTTCATAGTTTCACACAGACCCCATCATACGTACATATGTACGTAGAAGAAATCGACAATTATCCGCGCAGTGACATCGCTACACTATTCGAATACACCAACCGAATGCGTATGTATGTGCGCAACGGCACACATATACATATATATGCCGAGCGCCTTACGGTTTGCATATATGTTTGTGTGAGCCCCGGTGGGCGGACGCGCGTGTGCGTGTGTGTGTGTCTTTGCGCCCGTCAATGGGTGTACAAATATGTATATATGTCTGCATCTCTCATGACGACAACTTTTCCTACCACTTCCACAAAAATGCACCAATATACGCAGCCCTACATATAGACAATTTTTTAAAAAATTAATCAGTTTTTCTGACGATCGCAAGAGTGTGAAAGCCAGGGACACAAACTCACACCTATCTATCTGAATATATATATATATCCGAGTGAATAAGTAACGAAGAAAAAATTTTTTTACATCGTCCAAAACATTGATTTAAAACAGTGCTCGATATATAATATATACAGCTGTAAATATTTATTATAAATTATATATTAGAACAAGTACAATTTTTTTAGATATATCCACTTAAAATCGTATATTTGTTTCCACATTGAAACTACAATGTCGATCATGGTGTGGACAGGAATGGAAAGCCTCTTTTTAAAAGAGGCTTTCCATTCCTGTCCACACCACCTGATGAGACATTGTAGTTTCAATGTCGAAATAAATGCACGATTTATAATAGATATATAAAAAAATTGTACATGTTCTAAAATATAATTTATAATATATATATATATATATATATATATATATATATATATATATATTTCTTAAATTCTAATTCTCTTTTTTTTTTTTAATCATATCACCCCAACAAGGCGAAAACGCCACTGATGCGCAGGGAGCTACGTAAAAGTGAAAAGATTGGAAAAAAGAAAAACCAAAAAACACATCCGAAACAAGGCATTAGCCTCTTCACCTATTCAATAGACGTGGGTGGAGTGTGAACCGGGCTATAGTTTACTCTATCTACTCCAATTCATGTTTGGAATTTATAATCCTGATCTGGGGAAATAAACCCACCCATATATATATTATTTTTTTAATTAAACAATACATTAACATATATATTTCTACTGGCCTGATTATTTATGAGAAATTTTGTAAAGAACATGTGTGTCATTCGGCAATTTTCGTAAAGAAATTCTTATAAATAATCAGGCCGTAGAAATTTATTTACTCTAATAATTGGGCACCTAAGATGATGTAATGGTTAGTAAGCTTGTCTCGCTTAAATCATTATAACTGAGTAATGACTTCAATCCTCACTGAGTGTCTCATACTTTTGGCCTTGTGCCACATCTAAGCTGCGCTTAGAAAATATCTATATGTGTGTGTGTCGTTTTTAAAAAGTAACTTTATTCGTCAAATAAATAATAATTATGGACTAAATAAATGCCTCGGCTAAAATGATTTTGTTAGTAAAACAAAGAATCAATGTAAATAAGCTCTTTGTGAGTATAAAACAGAAAAACAATCGCACATGAGCTAAGAATTAAAAATACATAAGAAATATTAACGGATTTTTAATAAAATATCATTCATTTTCATACCACACAAGAAAAAGTAGCTTGCGTAAGACCTATTGAAATTTTATTTTTTGAGCGTACACAGAACTACACACGCATATCTTTCTTTCGTTTTTTTAATTGGATCTCCGAAAGTGCAATACAGATGAAGAAGGTTGTAACTATGTTTTATTGATTATGCAAAAAACAATCGAAAAACTACGCCACATAGAATTGATGGAGATGCTCAGCAGCCTCGACATATTTGGGAAAGACATAAGAGTAATCAAGAATTTTTACTAGCAGCAAATTTCCTGCACACGGAGATAGGTAAAGAATTCAGCTGATATACAAAGATAGAAAGGGGCGTAAGACAAGGATGCGTCTTTTCACCGGATTTATTCAACTTGTTGAGCGAGACTATTCTATTATTTGTCATTGGGGGCAACAAGTTGAACAATATAAGGTACGCAGATGATACCGGGCTGATAGCAGATACGGAAAGAAAACTACAAGACCTTCTACAGAAGGTAGCTGAAGAGAGTGACAAGAAAGGACTACAAATAAACTGCGAGAAAACCGAATGCATGGTCATCAGCAAAAAGAACAGCCCAAAAGGCCAAATACAGGTGGGAGATACTAAAATCAAGCAGGTACAAAAATTTAAATATCTGAGTAGTGTTCTAACAGAAGACGGAATGTGTGACACAGAGATCCGAAGGTGAATTGGTATGGCGAAGGACACGTTTCAGAATCTGAGTAGAGTTTTAAAAGACGGGAAATTTTCGCTAGAAACAAAGAAAAGACTACTGGATTGCTAAGTGATGCCAGTTCTTTAATATGGCAGTGAGGCTGGACAATAACATCAAAGATGAAGGAAATTCTTGAAACAACTGAAATTTGGTTCTACAGAAGGATGCTGCGGATATTATGGATCAAGCATAAAAGCAATGACGAGTGATGTAATGAATAGGTAATGAATATGTATATACCTTGATTCCCCCTCACTGGAATGTGATTGGCTGATGTCAGCCATCAATATAGACTAAGGCGAGGACACTCAGGGATCTAGAGATTCACTAGAGATCTACCACTAGAAGTCTACAGATCCTCGACTATTAGTCTACATTTATTGACTACGCCTACGTCAAAGGATACTGCATATGACGCACGCCGTTCTTACATTCACGCACTAGATTGTTCTACCCGGTTATATTTACCTTAACCACTTAACTACCTCTAATTATATATATATATATATATATATATATATATATATATATATATATCCCTTTCCGGGACAAATCAATGAGGTTTTGGAAAGGATGGAAACAAAAAAGGAAATTAATACTGAACATCAGGAAGAGAGAGCTAAAATTCCTGGAGCATGCAATTAGGAAGGAGGGCTTGGAGAACCTGATACTAACAGGCCGGATCGAGGGGAAAAGAGACAGAGGGACAGCAGCGGATAACATATTTCAAGGGCCTGAGCAGGTGGATGACAGAACGGGGGTGGGGCATGGTGTAACAGAATAAAGCATGCTAAAAGCCACCAGGGATAGGAAAACGTGGAAAGCCATGCTCGCCCACGTCCTGAAAGAACACGGCACATAGAAGACACAGACACACATTCACACACACTCATACATATATATACAAGCACACACACAACAGACAAAGGCATTGTAGTACGCTGCCTTACTTTAAAAACATCTTTCAAAGTAAAAGATATAATTTCAGTAACTAAAGTGTATTTGTTTTTATTTTGGCACAAATAAACACTTATGTAAAAAGAATTGTCATACAATATTTTCATATTCTTCTTTTGTCAATAAAACCACCACATATCTTAATTAATGCTTTACACAATCTTGTCATTTTTTTCCAAAAACCTATTTAAAAAAAAATAAATGGCATGCGTTCTTAATTATTCTTCGGGGCACTGAAACAATTCACTCTTACTCTTCGGGTATTCTAGACAAGCTCTCCCATCTACTCCATGCCATACTAATTCAATAACTAAGAGATCAGGAGATTAACGCAAACAAGTCATAATGTTCAAACGTTTGTTTCTCTTTTTACACGAGGCAGTTTTGGCATAATTTAGAAGAATGTTTTGGATCGTTGTCTTGTCGAAAAGTATTTTTTCTTATTATGCATAGATCAAACAGTAAAGGAACACTTTGCAAAATAAGTTATATTGTTCTTTTATCTTGGTTCCTTCGAACTGATCAAATCTTCAGCCCTTTCTCACACAAAACACCCCACCCTATAGCAAAACTTCAGTATGTTTAACTCTTTGAACCACACATTCACAATTCAGTTTTTCTTTAGTTTGTTTGTTTCTCCTCACATGCACATTCCTCTCACTACAAAAGATCTCAAATTTAGATTCTGGTTTCCACAATATTTTCAATGGCCAATTCTGATGCGTGTGTGTGATTGAGAGAGAGAGAGAGAGAGAGAGAGAGAGAGAGAGAGAGTGTGTGTGTGTGTGTGTGTGTGTGTGTGCGCGCGTGTGTGTGCGCGTGTGCACGTGCGCGCATTTTGTTTTTTGTTTGTTTGTTTTTTGGAGTGGGTAACAGTCTTTTCTGCTTATACATCTTTCATAACAGCGATTTCTTAATTGGTATGGACCCCATGGATTCCGCTGATCTAAGTCAATTTTGCGCAGTTGAGAGCGACACTGGTTTCTATCAAGAGAGGAATTAAGTTCAGCTGTCCACTCTGGAGTAGTTTTCCTTCTAATCTTTTCATTCTGAATAACCGAGTGTTTATCTTCGGCAACATTTGTCACTTTTGGTGCTGCAGCTCATTTTTTGTCAACATTTGCACCACTTTCTGTCTTTATAACGAATATTGTATTGCATGTCTAGAAATGGGAAACTGCTTTCCAATTTGTCTTTGAGAGTAGCCTTTAATTAAAATTTCAATTTGAGACCTCATATCAATGAATAGCAGTTTTGATTTTACTATTTTGTGCAAATTAATTCAAAAATAAAAAATAACTATGAATATACTGTCATAAGGGAACAATCTTTATTTCGTCAGAGACAATTACAGGTTTTGTTTACAATACTGGTCAGTGCTGATGTAACATGTAAAATCTGTTTTAGCTTTTAACTTAGTTGAAAACTTTGGTAATCTCAAAAACTGAATTGGTTAATGGTGAAAACAAAGTGTTTCTCATACAAGATATCCTTAATTTAGCAAAATGTATTGTAGACAGATGAATACAGAATTTTACTGATCTGTTACAATATAATTTGCCAAACATTCAATCTCCATTTCTTGCCCATGCCTTTATTTCTCCTTCATCTTCCGTAAGAGAGGGTTCTTGATGGCTATGCTTCCCATGAATCCCGCTGATCTAAATTTATTAAGAGTGACACTAGTTTCTATCATAAGAGGAATGAAGTTCAGCTGTCAACTCTGGAGCAGTTTTCATCTTGCTCTTAATAACCAAGTTTTTATCTTCAGGAGCATTTGTCACTTTTGATGCTGCAACTATTTTTTGTCAATATTTGCACCAGCTGCCTAACTGTCTTTGTAACCAGGATTGCATCTCATGTCTAGAGATCTAGAGAACTTCTTGGTTATTTGTCTTTCAGAGTAGCTATTTTGAATAAAAATTTGCACCCTTACCTCAGTGCTTAACTGATTTGATTTTGCCATTTTGTGTAAATTACTTCAAAATTAAAAATATATTTTTTAAACTATGAAAATACTGTCACAATTCTCTTTTTAGACACAGCATAATATGTTTCTCATATAAAATACTTATTATATAGCAAAATATATTGTGGGTAGAAAAATTCAACTTTGAACTTTTTTGGTAATAGGAGGAGCCTGGAAAAAGACTGAAAAAAAACCAGAAAATACACATTCAATACTAAAAATTATTCTTTTTTTAAAAATACAAAAAAGTGGTTCATTTTACACAAGCCTTTACCACAGAGGTTCCTAGTCTTTTTGTTCTTCTGTACCCCTTGGAATTTTCATAGATTCTTATGTACCCCGAAAATCTGAGTATGCTAGAAAAAAATCAATGAAATTGAAATTTTGATATTTTATCATGAAGTCTTTTCGAATAGAGTCACTTACTCATAGCATCTGCAAATCAATCGCAGGTAATTAAAATAAATAGTTATAATTTCACCGCCGAAATAGCTAAATGTAAACCCCTCTTCGACTCTAACAGTTTCTTTTCTCGCACTTTACATTTGTGGAAATCCCTACCGTTTGCTTGCTTCCCTGATAGCTACAATATTCAAAAGTTTAAATGCAACTTTAATTGCCATCTTCTATCTACTTGATTCTCATCAGTTGCTTATCTTTTCTTCGATATCCCTTGTACCTTTTTTTCTCTCTGTAACCCCCTGCGCACCAGTGGCGGTCCTATCTTACTTGGGAAGAAATTGTTATTTAAAAAAAGCTTAATCGTTTATACATGTTTTAAAAGTATCTATAATAACGATTACTAAGTAAGAATACGCAAAACTATTCAAACGATGTGCCAATAACCAAAACAAAGCAATACTAATGAAATAGATTGGCTCGGTGTTTGTCTTTTTATTTTATTTTTTTGTTTGATTTTTTTTTTTGTTTGTTTGTTTTTTGCAACACGGCTCTTTTATTCGAAGGGAAACTTTATGAATATCACAGCGAAGATCGTGCCCATAAGTTTTGAGTATTAATCTGCATTTTGATTTGAGTCAACGTACCGGAAAAGTTCAATTCAACCCCTGGGGATACATGTACACCACTTTGGGAACCCTTGCTTTACCGCAATAATTTAATTTATATGGATGGATAGTTCTAGTTGTTTAGCTCCAATAACTGATTTCATGTAACATGTTTATGTCATGTTGTTATTTGACTCTGTTGGATTTAATGAAAAGGGCAAATATCTTTTGGTACCTTTCTTTTTTATTTCGTGCATTTGTGGTGCAGTGGATATCGACTTGGAACAAAAAATCGGGGAGCCGAGTTCGAATTCCAGTTGAATTGCTTGCATTTACTTACGCGCAAATACCCTTGGTAAAGGAATTAATCCGTCTATTCCTCCCAGTTATGGGTTAAATAACAGGACAAATTGGGTTCTATAGCCTTGACTGGCAACCAGTCTACCAGAGAAAAGAAGGGCAACCTACTGCGGGATAATATTCTGCCCAGTCAGTCATGTCTCTTTTGAGACATGATCGCCCGAGCGTGTATCACGTATGGCACTTAACTGACTGATATATATATATATATAAAGTTTAAAGGTTAAAAACAAGCAAAACCCCTTTAATCAGGGAGGCATTGCTTTATAGACAGTGTGGACCAATCAGAATAAAGTTACTTCTAATTTGGAGAATGTTGTAATATAGCAATCTGGCCTCACCCGAGGAAGGTTGATGCAAGCGATGGTGTTTCCCGTCGGTGAGGGGGTCGGCGAGCGACAAGACGGGTGTTTGAGAGGTACATCCTGTCGGGGCCTAGAGCGGATGTCGCAGGGTTATGAGTCAGGCTCGTTTGACCTTATTTCCGACAGCGGCGGAAATGACTACGGAGGCAAACAGAACAGGTGTCTCTTGGAATTACGTGGGCGTTGCGTGGGCGAGGCAAAACCGGAAGGAAAGTCCCGGTTCTAGAAGACTATAAAAAGACCTCGACACACGGATTCGCCAGCAGAGAACGGCCAGTGATAGCAGAGAGACACCTCAGGCAAGACTACACTCCCGTCGACCCATTCTATGTGCGCTCTCACTCTTCCATTCTCTATTCCACACGGGTCCGTCGTCAGTAATAAAAATATAACCTTATATTTTTATATATGCGTATTCTCGTTGTTTTGTCGTCGTACGGCGATATATAACATACGCAAATTGGTGCCTAGTGACTTGCTGTTTTAAGACAACAACAACAACAAAACAGATAGATGCAAACTTGGTTACCACGGCGACAATTGAAATTCGACGGAATTAAAAACACCAGATAGAGGAAGAAAAAGAAAAAAGAAGACGAAAATAGAAAGCAGCCAGACGACCATAGACGACATCAACGAAAGGTAGGTGACTTTTGATTCGATCTTGTGTGTGTTCTGCTCTTGTTCATAAGTTTATAATAAGTCTAATTAAAAAAAAAAAAAAATGGAACAGCATACTTTTGCCGATTTTGTTCAAGGTCTGACCCTAGAATTGAGAAATGTGGCTTGTTCGGTGTCGAACACTTTAAGGGGAGAATCTTTTTTAAAGAATATACAACCATTAGCGTGCAAAGAAGATGGTGGTTATAGTGCTTGGTTGGAGGATATTACTGAAATTACTATGCCCGATAAACAAAATAATAAAAGTCCTGATGTAGATTTAGAACAAGTACATGTACCGGAGGAATTCAAGCCTGAAATTAACAAATTGCTAAAAAGAAATAGGGACATGTTCGTTAGTGACGGCAAGAACCTGGGCAGAACCGATACTGTGGAGATGCGTATCGATACTGGAACGCATGAGACCATAAGAAAACGCCCATATCGCACACCCCTCAAAGAAAGAAAGACAATGGATTCAGCAATCGACGAAATGATGCAGGCAGGTGTAATTGAGAGATACAATAGCCCGTGGGGTTTTCCAGTAGTTTTATTAGATAAGAAAGACGGTGGTAGGAGATTTTGTGTAGACTTTAGAGCACTTAATAAGATTACAAAGAAATATGCTCGACCTCTTCCTGTCATCGATGATATACTGGCATCACTTGGTTCGGCAAGGTACTTTTCGAAGCTTGATTTAAAATCAGGGTACTGGCAAGTTAAGCTTCATGATGATGACAAAGAAAAAAGTGCATTCACCTGCCACAAGGGTCTGTTTCATTTTAATGTTATGCCATTTGGACTTGCAAACGCACCCGGCATCTTCCAGGAATTAATGTCAGTTGTTTTACAGGGTCAGGAAGATTTTGCTCTGGCATATTTAGATGATATTCTGATATTTTCAAATACGGTGGAAGATCATTTAAGACATATAGACACAGTCTTGAGTAGTCTACGTAAGCACAACCTTAAACTGAAGCCAGCTAAGTGTGAGTTCTTTAAGAAAGAGACCCAATACCTGGGGTTCAAGATAAGTGAAGAGGGAATACAACCAGACCTCAATAAAGTCAAGGCTATAAAGTCAGTTTCTACTCCAACCACTGTTAGGCAAGTAAGAGCTTTTATCGGGATGACCTCATACTATCGCCGCTTTATTAGAAATTTCTCTGATATAGCCGAACCGCTGGTCAATTTGACAAGGAAATATGCACGATTCCAATGGGACGATGCTTGCCAAACCGCTTTCGATACACTAAAAACGAAGGTCGCGGAGATGGTAACACTAGCCTATCCCAACCCAAATAAGGCGTATAGGTTATATACTGACGCATCCGATCAATCGATTGGCGCATGCCTATCCCAGGTGGTGTACGATAAGGAAAATAGGAAGGATGTAGAAAAACCAATTTATTTATTGTCCCATAAATTAAGTGACACACAAACGAGGTGGTCAACTATAGAGAAAGAGGCTTATGCCATACACTATGCTCTTCAAAAACTGAATCACTACCTGCATGGCGCAACATTCACAATATACACTGATCATAGGCCCCTGGAGCACTTACTTAACTCGCCCATACAAAATAAGAAGATACAGACTTGGGCTCTGAGCATGTCTGGCTACAATTGCAGCATACAGTATCTTAAGGGTAAGGATAATGTTTGCGCGGATCTCTTATCACGCGCTGTTGATGTGAACGAAGACCATATTGCTTCTCCAGTAGATATAGATGATAGAAATTACTTGGTTAGTGTTATAAACTCCAACCTAATGGAGCCGGAAGAATTAGCAGCCCATAAAAATGTCGGAAATTCATCAGAGGCACCCGAACGGCCCACATTGAAAGGAATAGACATAATCAGGGAGCAAGAATCAGACAAAAACAGCTTAGACCTGAAGATTAGATTACGAAATGGTAGGGCTACTAAAGCAGAACAGAAGAGATATATAGTAATGGATGAGGTGGTGTACTATTTGTCTCAACCTGATGATGAACCCCTCATCAGGCTGTATGTACCATCTCACCTTAGAAAAAGGGTGCTAGTTCAATACCATGATGACAGTGGCCATATGGGGGTTGATAAGACATTCCACTCAATAAAACAAAAGTATTTCTGGCTTTGTTTACTTAGAGAAATAAATGATTTCGTAGGTAAATGTATCCCGTGTCAGACAAGAAACCTAAAGAGGCAGCAACCCCACATACAGGAATGTGACTTCCCTCCTTTTCCTTTCGCAAAGGTTGCTTTAGATGTCTCAGGACCCTACCCAAAGACCCATTCAGGTAACCAATACATAGTTACATTCATAGATATGTACAGTGGTTGGCCGGAGGCATTTGCGGTTCCTAACAAGAAGGCAGAAACAGTGGTGCATCTCTTAGTTGACGAAATCTTCCCCAGATTTGGGACACCACTTCAGCTTTTAACTGATAATGGGCCAGAAAATGTCAACAGGGTAATGAAAAAGACATTAGAAGACCTAAATATACACCATGTGACAACTTCTTTTTATCACCCCCAGAGCAACGGTAAGGTTGAGAGGTTTCACAGAACAATGCATGATGTTCTAGCAAAAAAAATCGGCAACAACGAACAGTCGTGGGATATTTACATTAACCAAATGTTGGCGGCTATCCGGTTTCATGTGAGCGAGACCACTAAGTTTTCACCGTATTACTTGCTCTACAACAGGGATGTTATTTTGCCCTTGTACAATATACTGATGCCTCGTCGCATATATTATGGTGATGAGCATCACCAAATTGCACTACAGGAAATGCATCGTAGCTTCACTTTAGTTAGGAATAATATAAGAAAAGCGAGGAGAGCCGCGATAGATAAGTCGCGTGGTAAGACGAAAAATACAACTTTTGAGGTTGGTGATTTGGTGTACTATAAGAATCACCAAAAGAAAGGGAAGTTAGATGTGCGCTGGCGGCCATATTATGTGATCGTTGAAAAGACTGGCCCGGTCTCTTATAGAATTAGAGATCAGTTAACCGGCTCAGTTATTAAGACGCATGCTGAGCATCTTCGGGCAGCGTCCATTGATGAATGGAAAATCCCTACTTCCGATAGGCCGTTACGAAAGATTGTATTGGCTGCTCCAGTAGAATCCAGTGATTCGGATGACGAATCCAGAGCGGAACAGACCGACTTTCCAGTGCACAGAAATCGACACCAACGTGTGGAATCAGACGATGAGTCTGATGTTCCATTAATGGAGCGTCGCATCATGACGCGACGTAAAATGGCGAATAAAAACGTGTCAACTATTGATAGTGATGATAGAATCGGTGGTATAAATAATGTTTCATCCACGTTCGAGGATGATTGCTCAAAGTGCGAAACGTCTGGATCTACTCATGTAGATCAGGGTTTTTCTAGGGAATCACCTAGCAGCGAAGATGCCCAAATGAGGCAAACGTCTGTTGGGGCAAAAAGCACGGATAGACCTGCAGATTCCACAGTTGATCGGAACAAAAAGAAAGAACAACTGAAAAGTCTTGTAGACTTATTGGCTGATATGCTATAGGATTGGGAAAGAAAGCAGTGGGAGGATTAACGATAGTTTAAGTGAAATAGTTAGGTCACCTTCCTTATAGCAAAACATGCGGAAGATACAAACTAAGGAATTAAGAGTCACGGGTCCATTTTTTTTAGACTAAATTAAGATAGATGAAACCTCTAATCCTCCACAAGTAAATTGCATGCGGATTAACGTTGGAATCAGGGTAATTTTCTTCGTTTTCTATTGAACATTTCTCGGTCAGACTATGAATGATATGTACTGCAGATAATGGCAGTTTTTCTGTGTTCAAACATAGTATGTTTGAAATTAAATTAAATGAAATGAAGTTACATGTGTAACAATAAACTCGAGCGGAAACACGCATGGTGTTGGTCAAAGGTCATTTACTCGATGTCAGTTTAGAAACTGGGGCGCGGTTACCGCCTATGATCATATGGTCGTGCATCGAGGCGTCTACGCGTATGGACAGAGTCGAGAAAGGAAACGAACATTGAAAGTTACAGAAACTTAAAAAAGAAAAGAGAAAAGAAAAAAAAAAAAAGAACATTATGAAATTTCCACAATGGACACGAACATTGTTGGGTTGCCGATGTAGGCTCCCCTATATTTTTTTTTTGTTGTTTTGTTTGTTTCGGCGTGCACATGTTTTGTACAATTGTCGGGCTTGTGTGGCATGGGGGGGTGTGAGGGTGTTGCGCTTAAAATGTTCTTAGGTGAACATTTTGGAAAATGGGAGGGCGAGGAGTGTAATATAGCAATCTGGCCCCACCCGAAGAAGGTTGATGCAAGCGATGGTGTTTCCCGTCGGTGAGGGGGTCGGCGAGCGACAAGACGGGTGTTCGAGAGGTACATCCTGTCGGGGCCTAGAGCGGACGTCGCAGGGTTATGAGTCAGGCTCGTTTGACCTTATTTCCGACAGCGGCGGAAATGACTACGGAGGCAAACAGAACAGGTGTCTCTTGGAATTACGTGAGCGTTGCGTGGGCGAGGCAAAACCGGAAGGAAAGTCCCGGTTCTAGAAGACTATAAAAAGACTTCGACACACGGATTCGCCAGCAGAGAACGGCCAGTGGAAGCAGAGAGACACCTCAGGCAAGACTACACTCCCGTCGACCCATTCTATGTGCGCTCTCACTCTTCCATTCTCTATTCCACACGGGTCCGTCGTCAGTAATAAAAATATAACCTTATATTTTTATATATGCGTATTCTCGTTGTTTTGTCGTCGTACGGCGATATATAACAATATGTGAGGAGGCTCAAAAATAATTCTAGGGGGCATTAGTGTTAATATTTGATTGAGACCAGCATTATTACTTGACTATTAGATTCACTTTATTATTACTGCGAATTTTTAAAAAAACTCTAAGTTTAACAATTTATTAGATTTAGAAATTTATTCATATATTAAACGAGAAAAAAAAGAACGCACACATATAAATAAACTTACAAACATCGACACATGGACAAATAGAGGAGTATACACACATACACTGGCAAACAGACACATATACAGGTTGATATACACACGCATATATACATACACAAATTTAAAAGTTTTGTTTATATCGACTTGTCTATTTTTCTGTTAAGTTGTAAAGCTAGATTTGGAAACTGACTAAACACACACACACACACACACACACACACACACACACACACATATATATATATATATGCGGATGAATATATATATATATAGTCATCCTATAAATGACTATATATATATATATATATATCCCAAGTGAAGAGGACTCGATGTTTTTTTTATATCTTGAGTTCTCTGGCATTTATTTAATTATGAACAGTGCTCAATATAATGAGTATTATAGAGCTTAATATAATATAATATAATTATATGGTTATGTCAATTTTTCATTGCTACATGGAAATTTCTATGTTTCGAGATTAATTCTCATCATCAGGCAATGCTGGTGTGGTTGTGCAGACGATTTACATTCAAATGACAAATACTTTCGTTTTACTGTGAATGTATGTGGGTGTTTCTTTTGTTTGTGTGTGTGTGTGTGTGTGTGTGTGTGTGTGTGTGGCTAATCAGAATGGAGATTCTCTTCGGGGTTTGACCTCGAGGAATTTACGTGCTACCCAACTTTTTTCCTCCTCTTTTTTACTTTTTCATTGACCCTATTCCCCTCCGCATATATATATATATATATATATATATATATATATATATACGCGGATGACTATATATATATATATATATATATATATATATATATATATATGAGATGAATATATATATCAAATATATTATTAAGAAAAGTGTTAGAAAAATTTGGAAAGTTTATCTATTACACGTTTCATCAGTTATACTTCATCGGACTGGTTTTGTTGACATTATTGTGACTACAAATGCTTATGAACGAGAGACGGTGGTTGTTTAAACTTTTTTTTAACATTTTTTTGTAATGTAGCCGAATTCACCCATATTCTCTTTATTTTTCGTTCCACCATCTTTGTTCTTAAATATCCCACTTTGGTGAAAAAGGTCGGGCGCATATTTACTGTTAATGAACTGGAGAATAACACAACTTTCGTGACGTTTTCGTCTCAGTTAATTATTTTCTCTTTTTAATTAGAGTAGCAATATTTTATCTCAGAATTGTGGTTAATTTAGTTACAATGAAAAATCAATTCATTTTACACAATCAAATCTAAAAATTTCCCTCGAATAAGTTTCCTGTTATGGCGATCAAAATAAAAAGAAATGCGCTGTATATATTTTCATTAGTTTGGATTTTAATTTTATAGCCCCAAGTACTTTCAGTATTGTCTAAGATCATCTTCAGCGGGGGTTGACTTTTATGATGTAATTAAAGTTGTTGCCTGTTATGAAAAGTTCTCAGTAGTGAATATCTTTAGGATTGATTTTTAAGAGTTCTGTGTTCGAGAGTTAATTTGAAGCTGTAATACATGCTATGTAGTAGTAGTAGTCTTCCGTCGGTCAGGGTTGACCACGGGTAGCATTCTAGTTGTCTGGCATGACTTAGTTAATGCTGTAATTAGATTGTTAATGGTTTTGCTTAGCTAATAAACAGGACTGGGGAATTTGAGATACCACAGAACCGAGAGGAACATTAGGCTGCATAAATGTATAATTTCACCGAGCGCTTTCTGGAAATTTTCGTCTTAATGAATTATTTTCTCTTTATATTAAAATTAACAGTATAGCCCGGCGTTGCTCGGGTGTAATGAAAGCCTTAAAACTAATCCATAGTTCTGGAGCTCAGACTCTTTGGACGTTGGTACGAAACACTAAAAAGCAATAGTTGTTTCCAGTTAAAGCTATACCGTAGACTGAAAGATTTCCTGCTATCGATAACAAATAACAAATAAGATTTTTTCGTCGTAAATAAGTCCTCTGAGTAAATGATGTCATAGCTGAGACTAAGAACTACAATTATACCTACTTAGAGCCAAACCCGAAACAAAAACTAAAATAAAAGGGCTGAAAAAATACAGACATACAGATAGATAAACAGACACCCAAACAAACATCTTGCCTTTTATATATATATATGTTATCGATTTTCTGCACTATTGTAAGAACTGCAACCTTGAAACTTCTGAATGTCGTTTCTTATGTCTTTGTCTATGAGTGTATCAAATTTGATTAAAATCGGACCACTCCTTCTATAACCCGATTTTTTCGATTATCGATTTTCGATATTTATCGGGTGTCCCACGACACAAAACCTAGCTAAGAACACTCGCAGACGCTTATAGTACAACTGTGTAAATTTTCAAGAAAATCGGTTCAGCCATTTCGGAGTCTATAGGTAACGGACACACACACACACACACGCACACACACGCACACACACACACACACAGACAACTTCTATTTATAAATAAATTTAGATAGCAACTTTTATTTCAAAATTGGGGTCAGTTTCGTTACAAGGATAAACCAATACGTTTTGAGTGTTGTTTTTTTTTAAATGTCGCTTTTGTGTTCATTTAGTCTTTTAAATCAATTAAAAAAGCATCTAACACCATAATCCTTTCCTTACCAATAGCTAAAATAATACAATTCTGCCCTCTTATCACCATTACACCCCATTTAATATTTAATAATGCTCTAGTAATAT